>SJYC01085015.1:0-32571 GCA_006408675.1 Madoqua kirkii
TTACTTTGCTGACTAAGGTCCGTCTAGTCAAGGCTATGATTTTTCCAGTGGTCATGTATGGATGTGAGAGTTGGACTGTGAAGAAGGCTGAGCACCGAAGAATTGATACTTTTGAATTGTGGTGTTGGAGAAGACTCTTGAGAGTCCCTTGGATTGCAAGGAGATCCAACCAGTCCATTCTGAAGGAGATCAGCCCTGGGATTTCTTTGGAAGAAAGGATGCTAAAGCTGAAACTCCAGTACTTTGGCCACCTCATGCGAAGAGTTGACTCATTGGAAAGGACTCTGATGCTGGGAGGGATTGGGGGCGGGAGGAGAAGGGGATAACCAAGGATGAGATGGCTGGATGGCATCACTGACTCGATGGACATGAGTCTGAGTGAACTCCGGGAGTTGGTGATGGACAGGGAGGCCTGGCGTGCTTCGATTCATGGGGTTGCAAAGAGTCAGACATGACTGAGCGACTGAACCGAACCGAACTGAAGGAGTCACCAAGATATTGGTGATGTGAACACATGGAGTATGACATAGGGGACCAGAAAAGCATGAATGGAATTGAGTTCAACAGAGAAAATGGAAATTTAACAAAATGCATGTGCGGTATTATAAGAGAGAATAAACATCTTAAAAACAAAAAATATTAGCAAAATCTGGATGACAAAATTATTTTCATTGCAAATCAGTTATCCAACAGTGAAAAACTTTTCATCACCTGCAGTTTTGCTTGTAGATATCTTTTTAAGTAAAGGTTTCCTTTTTATGTAAGGTACACACTATTACAAAACAGAGTAAGAAGCAACATCCCAGGAAGTGTTTGGTCTTGCCCACTGGGATGGCACAACATCACACCAGTCGTGGCTGGAAAATTTGCCCCAAAGAGGCGAGCTGCCTGAGCACGGCGAGCAGCAGACCCTTCCCTGGGTTTGCTCTTAGGAGATACAGAATCTAGAAAAGTATATCTGAGGGCAAGAATTTGGCAACGTATCTCCAGCTCTGGCCAGGGTTAAGGAGATCTGTTCTGAGGCATATATCAGTATGCCTATACCTCAGATTACTCAGGTATATAGGCCTATACCTCAGTGGTACAAGGATTACTGCTTTGCGTCTGTAGCCTGAATGAAAATGCCATTCGGAGCATCTGTTTGATCTGATTTCGTAGATCAATAGCAGGCAACCATCTGATTAAAAGTGTGGTTGTCCAGGTGTTCTGTATGGCAAGCATGAGCATTTTGATCTCTGAGAAGGGTTGTTCCTGCTGCTGCTGCTAAGTCATTTCAGTCATGTCTGACTCTGTGCGACCCCATAGACAGCAGCCCACCAGGCTCCCCCATCCCTGGGATTCTCCAGGCAAGAATACTGGAGTGGCTTGCCATTTCCTTCTCCAATGCATGAAAGTGAAAAGTGAAAGTGAAGTCGCTCAGTCATGTCTGACTCTTCACAACCGCATGGACTGTAGGTTACCAGGCTCCTTTGTCCATGTGATTTTTCAGGCAAGAGTACTGGAGTGGATTGCCATTTCCTTCTCCTGAGAAGGGTTATCCCTCCTTATAATTAGGGAGCTGGCATTCTGGTTTATACATAAGTTTCTGTGAACTTTGTAGGTGGATCAGTCCCAATCAGCATTAGTGCTACGTCAAGTTTAATGTCTGTCAAGCTGAAGATCAGACTGAATTTTGATCAGGGCAGCAAACCAGTATCCAAGACCTGTGCTTCCTCAGTGCTCAGTCCTGAGCTACCAGCATCAGACAACGCAGGAAGCTTTTTATCATTTCGAATCCTAGCCCCTACATCAGTCTTTCCTGCTTCAGAGCTGGTGTGAGGTGGGGAGAAGGAAAAGGGAATCTGTGTTTTTAAGAAGCTTTTCTGATAGATCTTATGCAGCAGATGTGGGAAACTGTGCCCTAGATCATTTTCTTTTCCATCTCCTTGTAACTGGAATGTGCATCCTTCCCCTTCCCACCACCCTCCACCCCCAAATAATGACTCTGATTGCAGAGAACTTAATTGAATTTAATGCAGTCGCCAATGCTGTAGGCTTAATCATCCCATGGCTAATTGCATTTTGAAATAAGAGCTTGTTAGTACAAATAAATCTCTGTACCATTGGGACTGTCTCATCCTTTGGAGCAAGGAGGAAGGTCAGGTTTAATTCTAATGCCCCTTTACCCACCCTTCTGCAGCACTCTTGCACATTTGGTGTCTCTTTCCTGTTCATCCAGGCTGCAAACATATATGTCATAAGGTGACATATGCAGCGATCAGAAACCAGCTGCCTCTGTGCATGATTTCACCTGGCCCTTGAAGATTCCCTAGGAGACACGGGGTTTCACACAAGATCTCATATTCTGCAGAAAGCATCTACTTCTTTCTGGCGTAGATGGAGAAAAAATGAGATTTAGTATTTGACCTTGGGGTGCTATGATTCAGAATTTCTGTTATTTTGGTGGGGAACAGGGTAGAGGGATTTTGATATCTTACTTTCTACTATTATACAACTAGAAAAGAGAAAAGGAATCAACGGGGAATGAGCAGACTGAGCAAATAATCACATATGGCTTTCACCCAAAAAAGTGAGTTGATGCCTTTAAAAACTTTTCTTTTATTGAAATATAATTGACTTATAGTGTCACATTAATTTTTGTGGTATAGCAGAGTGGTTAGAATGTATATATATACATTATATACATATATGTATATACATGTAAACATATATTATTTTTCTTATTTATTGTGATTTATTACAAGATATTAGACCTCTCCACCATGACCAGCCCATCTTGGGTTTCCCCATGGGCATGGCTTAGTTTCATTGAGTTAGACAAGGCTGTAGTCTAAGCCTTCTTTATTGTCGAACTCTCACATCCACACATGACTACTGGAAAAACTGTAGTTTTGACTAGATGGACTTTTGTTGATAAAGTGATGTCTCTGCTTTTTAATACACTGTCTAGGTTTGCCATAGTTTTTCTTCCAAGGACTAAGTGTCTCTTAATTTCCTACATGCAGCTACCTACTGCAGTGATTTTGGAGCCCAGGAAAATAAAGTCTGTCACTGTTTCCACTGTTTGCCCATCTATGTGCCATAAGTGATGGGACCAAATGCCATGATCTTCCTATTCTGAGTATTGAGTTTTAAGCTAGCTTTTTCACTCTCCTCTTTCACCTTCATCAAGAGGGTCTTTAGTTCCTCTTCCTTTTCTGTCATTAGTGTGTTGTTATTTACAAATCTGAGATTATTAATATTTCTCCCAGCAATCTTGATCCCAACTTGAGCTTCATCCAGCCTGGCATTTGGTATGAGGCATTCTACATATGGTATACTCTTGATGAAAGTAAAGAGGAGAGTGAAAAAGTTGGCTTAAAGCTCAACATTCAGAAAACGAAGATCATGGTATCTGGTCCCATCACTTCATGGGAAATGGATGGGGAAACAGTGGAAATGGTGTCAGACTTTATTTTGGGGGGCTCCAAAATCACTGCAGATGGTGATTGCAGCTATGAAATTAAAAGATGCTTACTCCTTGGAAGAAAAGTTATGACCAACATATATAGCATATTCAAAAGCAGAGACATTACTTTGCCAACAAAGTTCCATCTAGTCAATGCTATGGTTTTTCCAGTAGTCATGTATGGATGTGAGAGTTGGATTGTGAAGAAATTGAGTGCCGTAGAATTGATGCTTTTGAACTGTGGTGTTGGAGAAGACTCTTGAGAGTCCCTTGGACTGCAAGGAGATCCAGCCAGTCCATTCTAAAGGAGATCAGCCCTGGGATTTCTTTCGAAGGAATGATGCTAAAGCTGAAACTCCAGTATTTTGGCCACTTCATGTGAAGAGTTGACTCACTGGAAAAGACTCTGATGCTGGGAGGGATTGGGGGCAGGAGGAGATGGAGACAACAGGATGAGATGGCTGGATGACATCACCTACTCGACGGACGTGAGTCTGAGTGAACTCTGGGAGTTGGTGATGAACAAGGAGGGCCTGGTGTGCTGTGATTCATGGAGTCGCAAAGAGTGGGACACGACCGAGTGACTGAACTGAACTTAACTCTGCATATAAGCTAAATAAACAAGGTGACAATATACAGCCCTGATGCACTCTTTCTCCAGTTGGCAATGAGTCATTTGTTCCATGTCCAGTTTTAACTGTTCTTACCACTGTTTCTTGTCTTGCATACAGGTTTATTAGGAGGCAGGTAAGGTCATCTGGTATTTTCCACAGTTTGTTGTGATCCACACAGTCAAAGGCTTTAGTGAAGTCAATGAAGTAGAAGTAAATGTTTTTCTGGAATTGCCTTGTTTTTTACTATGATCCAACAGATGTTAGCAATTTGATCTCTGGTTCTGCCTTTTCTAAATCCAGCTTCTACATGAGAGTTCTCAGTTCCTGTACTGTTGAAACCCAGCTTGAAGAATTTTTAGAATTACCTTGCTAGTGTGTGAGATGAACACAATTGTGCCATAGTTTGAACATCCTTTGGCATTGCCCTTCTTTGAGATTTGAATGAAAACTGACCTTTTACACTCTTGTGGCCCTTGCTGAGCTTTGCAAATTTGCTGGCATATTGAGTACAGCACTTTAACAGCATCGTCTTTTAGGATTTGAAATAGCTCAGCTGGAATTCCATCACCTCCCCTAACTGTTACTTGATTCAAGTGTAAGTCATGTACCAAAGAATATTCTATATACTTAAATTCTGTAGTTGCATTTATTAAATGGTTAATTTTTGGCACATTTTTAGCATTGCTACAAAATATTCAAGTTGAATATTGATACTTTTTAAGCATATTTGTGTCTTCTGGTTTTCATGTGGTCAGAGATATCCTCAGGGACCTCATAGCAAATAACATTGACATTTTATCAAATTATTCATCAATTCATCAGCAGATTTCCAACAGAAATTTAGATCTTAAGCCTGATTATTTTATTCAATATACTCTTTCTTTTTTAAAAATCATTGGTACTGAAAGGCATTGTCCCCAAAGGAGATACTATCAATAATATAATGAAGGAATAGTTGTAAATTTATACCATGTTATAAATGATAAAATCACAATTGCAAGATGTCTCAAACTAGTTTCTCTATATACTTTATGTCAATATTGCTTAGCATCTTTCTGATGTATAATTTATATGTAACTAATCTATAATATTCGAAGTTTCTCATGGAGCACATTAACCAGAATTCTTAGGGTGATATACATATTCAAGGGTCTCACAGAACCAGTGGTGCTGGATGCATCTCCCATTACCAAACCAGACTGGGTTTGCTTGCTCAACACACAGTAGAGCCAATTTACTGACACCAGATTATAATGAAGGAAAAGTACATTGTTTATTGCAAGGAACTTAATGCTTTCAAATTGCAGTGCAAGAGAAGACTCTTGAGAGTCCCTTGGATGGCAAGGATATCAAATCAGTCAATCCTAAAAGAAATCAGTCCTGAATATCCATTGGAAGGACTGATGTTGAAGCTGAAGCTCCGATACTTTGGCCACCTGATGCAAAGAGCTGACTCATTTGAAAAGACTCTGATACTGGGAAAGATTGAAGGCAGGAGGAGAAGGGGATGACAGAGGATGAGATGGTTGGATGGTATCATCGACTCAGTGGACATGAGTTTGAGCAAACTCTGAGAGATAGTGAAGGACAGGGAAGCCTGGTGTGCTGTAGTTCATGGGGTAGTAAAGAGTTGGACATGACTTAGCAACTGAACAACAATACCAGCAAGCAGAGAGAATAGGCAGCTTGTGCTCAAAAGACTCCTGGATGGTTTTCAAGGAAGAGTTTTTAAAGACAGTGTGAAGGAAATGGTCTGAGGGTACCTAATCAGCTTATGCACAGTTCTCTGATTGATTGATGGTGAGGTCCCAGAGTGACATTTCAGAAATCTCAATCACCAGACTTTTGGTTCCATATGGTCAGAGAGGTCTACATGCTGGTGGTCAGCAGGCAATTAAATTCTTCTACCTACTGGGGGTTTTAATACTACAAATACTAAATAATTCAAATATATGGCTCATGATATTATCTATAACCCTTTGTCAGTAAGTCAGCTCAGTTGCTCAAAGAGTTGGGTCCAACTCTTTATGACCCCATGGACTGCAGCACGCCAGGCTTCCCTGTCCATCATCAACTCTTGGAACTTGCTCAAACTCATGTCCATTGAGTTGGTGATGCCATCAACCATGTCTCCTGTCGTCCCCTTCTCTTCCTCCCCTCAATCTTTCCAAGCATAACCCTTTGAGGAGGAACTAAAGGTCTTTCACTTACAATTCAAGGGTGGCAAAAGAGTCAGATATGATTTAATGACTAAAGAACAACAATTATTACTTTGTCTTGCTTGACTATTTTCCTTTGTTTCTGCATTTTCTCACTTCTATGGTTAAATTTGCTCTTTGGAACTCAGGAAAGCTGAGGCTCTTCTATAAACAAGAGGAAGGGGACACAAGGGCTAGGGAAGGAGGTCTATTGCCCAGAAGTTCCCATAGAATTCCTGTTCAGTATCACTCCCTTCAGAACCTGAGGCTGCAAAGCATTAGCTTTTTCAGCTGCCTAGGCCCAGGTGTACTTTGTTCAACAGGGAGCTTCCTGCATACTATCCCCGCAAAGGAGGTGGTAGTCATATTGTGTCAGGATAGCACTATCGCTGGTTGTTTCTAAGATTTGACTAAGCCTAGAGCATGAACTACATTCATTGCACATGTATCTCACACAGTCCTGGACAAGACTGGCAGGCCATGATTAATAATCATACTTTAAAAATTAAAAAAAATAATACTTAAAAATACTATCCAAGGGTAAGTGCTAAAGCAGATGGAACAAGACAAGAAGAGTAAACTGTTTCTGCGCCAGCACACCAGGTATCCCAGGCAAGCCCAGATGCACTGCTGTCCTCTCCACTCTCATCACATCACAGGTGATCAAACCTTGCCCTCACTTCTATGCAGACATTAAGAGTTCTTCAATGCTTACATCAAGTGCTGCCTCACATATGGTGTTTCTATCACAGAGCTCTTTTCTTATACATTTTCCATGCCATAATAAAGATATCTTTTTTTTAAGAAAAAATTGAAGGTGCACACAGCTGGTATGAGAAGAATGCTTAAGTTCTACTTCTTCCAATAGCAAGAAAACTACTGTTAATTTTTTTTAAATGGATACAAAGGTGTTAACAAATTAACCAATGATAAGATAGATGACTTTGTAAAAACAAAACTTTTCAAAAAGACTGAAATTACTAAGACTTTTTATGGGTTTTTTAAAAAATTTTATTCTGACAACTGTATATGGTGGGGTGTTTGAATCCTCCACCATTTTTATGACCCTCCATAGCATAGCACTTCAACCATAGGCTGGACCGAGAGCTGGCTATGGAAGATACTTCTGTATTCTTGACACCATGAGTCTGGGTTGTAGCATCCAGACCTGGTCTAAGGCACAAAGGAAATGAGAAAAGAAAGTAAGGACATGCCAAAGCCACACAGGACAGTTCTCATCTCTAACCAGTTCTGGCCAGTTAGGAATTTTGCTCTTGAGATGAGAAGCAACTCTTTTTTTCTCTTTCTGGATTTTGTTTGTTTGTTGTTTGGGAGATTGATGGGTCACAGGAAGGTAGTGAATGAAGTGCAGAAAACATTCTGGTAAAGGATGAACCCCATTTCTGGAGTTGGACTGTGCTGAATTTAAGTTCCAGAAAGTTAGGGAACCTCCTATATCTCAGTTTCTAAGCCTGGAACTAGTGAAAAAGAAGAAAAGAAAAAACCACCTTCTTTGTAGAGGTGCTTTCTATATAGTTATTATATGTAATCTATCATTTTTATTTTTTCATTTAATTTTTACAACTACGTAAAAAGATATTACTGGCAATATATGTATGTTCCAAATGCTTACCTTTGTACATGAGACACAGTGGTGCCCTTACTTGAGTTCTCCCAATGTGAGAGCCTGAGATGAGTAACCTGTGGCATATAGATAGCATGCTGCTGCTAAGTCACTTCAGTCGTGTCCAACTCTGTGCAACCCCATAGACGGCAGCCCACCAGGATCCCCCATCCCTGGGATTCTCCAGGCAAGAACACTGGAGTGGGTTGCCATTTCCTTCTCCAATGCATGAAAGTGAAAAGTGAAAGTGAAGTTGCTCAGTTGCATCCGACTCTCAGTGACCCCATGGACTGCAGCCCACCAGGCTCCTCCGTCCATAGGATTTTCCAGGCAAGAGTACTGGAGTGGGGTGCCATTGCTTTCTCCGATAGATAGCATATCTAGATATAATCTTCAAGATGATATCTAGGGCTAGGGTGTGAGGCAGGAAGAAAGTGAGCAATCAAAACAAGGATGTATGTGAACTCACATGGTGGCCATCGTGGAAGGCGGACAAGACCTTCCAAGGAGTCTTAGGAAGGTTGCAAAACACCAGCCTGGGGGGAAGGAGAAGGAGCATTTCCAGGGCTCTCAGTCCCGAGTGGTCAGTACCGACTGGGCTCAGGAAGACGTGAGAGCCCAGCCTGCAGCAGGCCTGACACCCGCAGGGCTGTGGGCTGCCAGGACTGTGTGGACCTGACCCTCCTGGCTGCAGTAAGAACTAGGCGCACCCGGGGTCTAAACCAGGTGATAAAGGGAAAACCAGGTCTGTTTGTCTTCAGAACTTGTACTTTTTCTAACATATCGCACAGTCTTCTAAAACTCACATAGAGAAGGCCAGTGCAATTCTGCTGTGGGATGGTCCAGTTCCTTAGATCTTACAAAGCTGCTCTGATAGCAACTCCTTAAATGACTTCTATCAGGTTGAATAATGCAAATTAAGGGAGATTACTGTTCAATTATCTATTTGTTGTTGTTCAGTCACTCAGTCATGTCCAACTCTTTGCAACTCCATTGGCTGAAGCACTCCAGGCTTCCCTGTCCCTCACTATCTCCCAGAGTCTGTTTGCTCAAACTCATGTCCATTGAGTTGGCGATGCCAAATTTAAAGACATCCAGAAGCCTCATTTCCACCCCCAGAGATGCAGATGTAATTGATGAGTGATGTATCCTGGACAACAAAAGATTTGAAAGATGCCAGAATCCCTGATGGCTCGGTGGTAAAGAATCTACCTGCAATGCAGAAAAAGTGGGTTCAGTTCCTAGGTTGGGAAGATCCCCTGGAGAAAGAAATGGCACCCTAGTCCAGTATTCTTGCCTGGGAAATCCCATGGACAGAGGAGCCTGGCAGACTACAGTCCATGGGGTCATAAGAGTATGCCAAAACTTAGCGATTAAACCACCAACCCCGCCAGAGGATTCTAAGGTGGAGGTAAATTTGTGAATTACTGCTTTACAAGGTAGCAACAAGAGCAAAGTCTTCCTTAGTTCAGCCTTTGACTGTGTTGATCACATCCTTATAGCCATATTATTCACTGGATAATTGCCCACACATTCTCTTCACTCCACTCATAAGAACACAGCTGTAAGGGACTATTCTTCTTTCATCCAGTGCCACTCACTTCACTGACCAGCACTCCCAGCTGAGACTATTTCACTTAGACCAAGTCCTTCATTTAAGTGTAGCATTTGGGCTATACAACAGGGCCCTAGGAAGATGAGGCAAAAAAGAGAAACCATTTTCTATAAATGAAAAATCACTGAGAGTATTAAATAGTATGAAAATAATTTCCCCAGATATAACTTCAGGAATTTCTATAGTAGAATATTTATAAAATACAGAAAAATAAGAAAATTATAGTGACTCAGAAATAATTATTGTTAAACTGGTACATTTTCCTATAGCCTTTGTTTACTTACATGCATTCTAACAGGCTCCTTATGTTCTTTGTTTGTAAAGGTATCTTTATTTTAACTATCTGTTATGATCATCAAATGATTACTCTGACTCTTGAAATCCTCTGACTGTAGATTATCATACGTGCCACTCAGTTTGGGAAGTGGGAAGGGAGGGCAGGGATGCTGGCCATCCCAGGAGCTCTGTGCTGTGCAGGGTCACTGGTCATTAGGAACCGTTATTTTTCCTTGCCTGGTTCTTCTTTCTTGTCCTGACAAGTGGATCAATCTACCAGAGGCCAGGTTAGGCAGGGACTGCCCTCGCCAGAGGAGTCCCAGGATAGTCTGCTCCTTGAAGGCAGGTGCTGTGGCCTCCCACCTCCTTTGCTCCTGCACTCTGCCTGGCCCAGTGCCCTGTGCAAAGGGGATTGTCAATAACCAAGAACTGACTCAGAACTACGTCTTTAAAAATTCATAAATACCTCCCAGTGTTCCAATGAATATCCAAAGGATAAGGTGCCCTTAGCTACATTATTGTATAATCGAATCAGTAAGAAGATGCGAACAAAGACCAGAGCGGCATCCCCTCCTCTCTGTGCTTCCTAATGGTTTATGAGGGAAAGCAAGAAAAGCGTGTAAGGGCAGTGCGGTCTGAAGCAACGGAATCCGGGTCACTGCTTCTGTTCATTTCATTTTGGTTGCTCTATCTCTTTTCTTTCGCTAGTCACCTGAGCGTTTGTCTCTTTCAGGCTTCCTGTTGTTGAATTTTCCAGGAAATCATTTTTTTTTTTCTCAAAGAGCTGTTTTTCACTAATACATTATATTTCTCCCTATTTTTAATTCATCATTTTCTGCTTTAATATATATTTATTGTGTCTTGTTTTCTTATATTCTTAGGGCATTTTTAATAATGATCCAAAGACTAGTTCAGAGTATTTCCTTTCAGCCCTTGAGTTTGTAAATTTACCATTATCATTGTCTTTGTCATATTTGATAAGTCTGACAATATTGTTCTCATATTACGGGCTTATGAAAAATCTGGTGTTGTGCGTTTCACTCTTGTATTCCTTGAGCAGTTTAAAATGCTGCTTTTCCAAGGAATTTAGGTAATTTCTTTTTAACATATTTTCCAGTTTACTAATTTATAATGAAAGGATGTACTTTGCTATTTTGAGTATTTTGGCTCATTGTAAAAAATAACTTATAGGTCATTTAGTCTAACTTCCTAGTCAATGTATATGAGATTCTAATACAGTTTCCAATGAGCTTTCATCATCAATAAAAGCTAGTGCCCCTCCCCCACCCATTACTTTAATC
Organism: Madoqua kirkii; assembly: GCA_006408675.1. NCBI lineage: Eukaryota > Metazoa > Chordata > Mammalia > Artiodactyla > Bovidae > Madoqua > Madoqua kirkii. Next base: position 11,077 of record SJYC01085015.1, read on the forward strand.
TCTTTACAGAAGCACTCATCATCCTGAAATCTGTGTTTATTTTCCCTGTCTGGCTGCAAATGCATTTACACATATATATTCTTATTTAAAAATATATTGATTAATTGCACTTGTATTTAAGATTTACTATACAAGTGTCAGATTATATAAAGTCTTCTCTATGTTGCAATTTTTGTTTGAAATTGTATTTTCAGAATTATATTCCATTTCTAAAATTCTCCCTTGTTGTTGTTTGTAGCTATAGCTTATTCACTATTATCATGGAAGACATTCCATCATGTTTACTATATCACAATTTATTTATCCACTCTCCTGTTGATGGATATCTGTTTCTAGCTTTTTGCAATTTTGAGCAGTGCTGCTATGAAGATTCACATGCACATCTCCTAGAACACACGGGCTGGGTCTTAGGGTATGTGACTGTTTAACTTCACAAAATCATTCTACATTGTTTTCAGAGTAAGTGTACTAATTAATGCTCCCACCAGCAATATATGAGTTTTACGTAAATGCATTTGATTTTTGCCAATGTAGTGATATAAAGTGATATTTCTTTGTGGTCTTGATTAACAACTACATGATAATAATAAATTTAAGATGGAGATTTCACATACTAAATAGTAATATGCATTTCTGTCTTTTTTCCTATTTACTCACTAGGTATGTTTACCTTTTTATTTGCCGGAGTTCTTTATATTTGTAAATTCTAATCTTTGCTTGTTATATGGATTGAAGTTATCTTCTTCTAGTTTCTGGCTTATCTGTTTTAATTTTTAAATCATGCTTTAATGGAGACAAGTTTTCAGTTTTCAAAATCAAACATCTGGGGACTCATTAGTAATACGAATAGAGGGCTCCTTTCCTCTCTAGCTGATTTCCATTCCGTCAACGTTCCCCTTAAACCTGAGCCTGGATTGCAGTCCTTCATCAGCACCTGTCCTGTATGACATTTGTATGACATCCCTTGTCATAAACAAGTATCACTCAGTGTTTCCTCCATGTGACTGTGAACTCCTTGGGAATGGACTTTTGCAATTTCCTCGTGTGTATATCAAAATGAAAATAGTTATTCTCTCCCTAGTTTGCCCTGAGGATCAAATTGGCAATAAATGTATCACGTTGTGTTGTTTTACTAAGTTGTATTAAAACGTTATTAAATTAAATTCAAGCACTTTCAGATTGGTCCGATCAGGACACAAGTACATGAGGGACTATGGATTCTCTCCTTTGCCCGTTACATGCATCATAGTTCAAACCACCTGAAAAGGGTGCCTTCATGACCCCCTGGTCGGCATAGCTTGTATCATTTCCATCTAAATAAACCAATCTTTTTCCCCTCAAAATGGAATTCTGCTATGATTTGCCCTCCTTCCATAAAAACTGGAGAGAGAGAAATTCAATGGAAAAATTGAGTCCCAGGACACCAATAAAGCCGGGGTGTCTGCAAGGCAGGGTCTTTGTGTGTGTACATCTCTATGCCCCCCAGCACCAGCCAGTAAGATCTCTACCCTGAGAGAATTACATTCTCACCTCATTCTCCTTGTGACCTGGGGTCAGGTAGGAACAGGGCAGGTTTGTGAACTTGGAAGAGAGTCACACTAACAGGCCCCTGTGGTAATGAAATCTCGACCATCACCCCTGTACCAGACTCTAATCAACTGAACTGGGGGGGTTGTTGCCTCTGGCCAAAGGAGCAGAGATAACAAGGTGTTGGAGGAGTCAGAATACATCAAGCAGCACTCCAGGCAGAGGTGTCTTCGTCAAAAAGCCTCTCCACGCACAGGTATCGTTATGGCGAGACTCTTCCGCCTGGGAATATATATTCAGAAACCTTTTCTTGATCTCCTTCTATTCCCTTCCCTTGTCATTCATTATTTTATTTCCTTTAGTTCTGATTAAATACCTGCTCAGTTATCAGAAAAAATTAATGATTCAGTATACAAGGACCCAAACGAATTCTCTCTTGACCTTTCTAATATGAAATGTAATCTTTTGTGACTGTGAAATGAGAACTTTGTACAAACTGAAGTTAAAGATGATTGAAGAATTCCTGTGTCACATGAAAATATCTTGCATATTATTTTCCTAGTAAAAGATTTTATAGCACTGGGAAATACTGTTGTAGACATCTTTTAAAGTTCTCTTCTAAAAGGTGATTTTGGAGCCATTACGATTTGGAAGAAGGAGAAGTAACACACACACATTCAGACAGAGTCTGTATATCTAAAATGGAAGTTGCTGTTTCACTTTTAATTTCTTGTATCTAAAGTTTCACCACAGGAGCAATGCTGGGAGTCATAGCAGCTACAGGTTTTACTTACTTGGTTAATTAGCAATTCTTACCAAACCAAGTGTATCATTTCTCTTTAGAATCCTACATGGCCTCGATTAGACATATTTACGGGAAAAGTCAATGGATAAGACATTAGAGGCCAACCTCAAAGTCAGAAGAGAGCAACCGCAGGCCTTAGAGAAGTGCTTTATTAGCCAAGAATTGGTTGGTTATTGATCCTGGTCTGTGCCTCTGGTCACAATAGCACTTACCCTAATTTTTCTAGTGTAAATATAAGTAAATTTGAATGGGTGTTGTTGAAAACAATCTGTAAATCTACATTTTGTGGTTTGGGTTGTAATTGTAGTTACTGGAAGGTTCAATATCTGGGGCATGTCGAGGAGACAAGGCTGTGCCCTGGCACCCCGCTCTCTGCAAATACCTCCTGAAGCACGTTCTCAAGAGCTATTAGAGCGGCGCTGGCTCTTTCTGCTCAGAAACGCAGAAACCACACGGGTCCTCAGCCAAAAAGGAGAGTACCTGGGGGCAAGGGATGAGCATTCTCAGATGAAACAGTGTACATTTAACTTAGACTTCTCTCTCTCTCTCTCTCTTCTCCCCCACCCCACCGAGGTCAGCCAAGCAATTAAGGAAGAAAGACATGAACCATTTTCTCATATTCCTGAAGGTAAACAATAATAAATTCACATTTGTTGCAACATGATCATTCTTCGTGTCGTTAGGCTTCCTTTCCCATCCTTTGCCTGTCCCTCCTCCATCTTATATTTGATCTTAAAGACTTCCCAACACACACAGTATTCTCATCATAATCTAAGTTCCTCTGGTCGCACTGGGAAACACTTCCCCTGGAAGATGTTACTGGTTTAATGAGAGTTAATGGGGGTTGTATGTCACAGAGATATTGCCAAGAAAGTTTGAGCTGAAAGGGAGTAGGGGTGGGAAGAGGCTTCACTGATGATGGAACCAGCACAAAGATAGCATTGAAGACATCCCACTCTGGAATACTGTGTTTGAAATAGGGATTTTCTACATTCAGATGATTGTCCAGGATTACTAGTGCTTGAGGTCTCATCATTTTCATCCTTTTCAAAAACCTCTGCACTTTTAACTTACATTGAGAAGATACAAGAAAATTATTCCCTTGAGAGGAAAAAAAATGAATGTATGAAAAAATAAAGCAAACTGAAATGTGTGAGCAACCTGTGCACGTACCCCACATGATAACAAAAATCTCTAGAAGGGACGCAGAGCGATGGAAGTGGATCTTAGGAATCTTACATGGCAACCAGTGATCTGCTTTCTGGTTGGAAAGCAGTTACTTGCTTAGGTTCAGTAAGCGTGATTTCGGCTTACTGAAGGCAATTTATTGAACACAAGCAATGTTTTCCTCTTGTAGGCACTTCTGTTTTGGAGCTGTTAACTCCACCTTCGTCTTCTCTGCATCCTTCAGTCCCAGCCAGAATGAATTAACTGTAACTCCCAACGCCTGTATTTTAAGTTCATGCTTTCGTGCCTTCCACAAGCTGTTTCCTCCGCCAGTTCAACATCTCTCCACCTTTTCTGCCTGTCAATTCTTTGCATTTCAGAGACTCTGACCAACTGTTACTTCCTCTGGAAATCTCTTTATGATGACTACCCCTTATTCTATATTTATTTAGGAATATGTACTGAAATGACACAGCACAATAGTATCATTTTTATCTACATCATAACTGATATTTTACATTTTATTGTGTAGTTATTTACAATATGTTAACTTCTGCTGTACAACAAAGTGACTCAGATATACATATATATATAGGTTTCTCAGGTGGTGCAGTGGTAAAGAATCTCCCTGTCAAGGCAGGAGGAAATGCAAGAGATATGGGCTTGATCCATGGGTTGGGAAAACCCTCTAGAGGAGGGTATGGCAACCCACTCCAGTATTCTTGCCTGGAGAATCCCATGGTCAGAAGGAGCCTGGTGGGCTACAGTCCATAGAATCACAAAGAGTTGGATAAAGCTGAAGTGACTTAGCGCATATATATATATATATATATATATATATACTTTTTAATTTTTTTTTCTATCATGGTTTATCTCAGAAATTGAATATAGTTCCCTATGCTATACAGGCGCTCAGACGGTAAAGCGTCTGTCTGCAATGTAAGAGACCCGGGTTCGATCCCTGGGTTGGGAAGATCCCCTGGAGAAGGAAATGGCAGCCCACTCCAGTATTCTTGCCTGGAAAATCCCATGGACTGCAGAGCTTGGTAGGCTACTGTCCATGGGGTCGCAAAGAGTCAGACATGACTGAGCGACTTCACTTCATGCTATACAGGAGGACTTTGTTGTCCATTTATCCTATTGAGGTTCCTCAGAAAAATAAATAGAATTATCATACTATTTTTATCCCACTCCCACTCCCAGGCATATATCTAGAAAAATTATAATTCAAAAATATACAGAACAATAGCATCTTAATGATTCCACCTAATCTGTGAGCTCTCTGGAGACAGGAAACAAATGTTAATTTTTCCATCCATAGAAAATGTCTCTCCTAGTGTTTGGCATGCAGTCCCTAAGCTCAATGGGCATTGATAGGTAAATGAGTGCCCCTTCCCTGTTAAGCCTAGGCAAGTCTACCTGCCCTGGGCAGAATTTGAAACTCAAATGCAAATATAAGGGTCAGGTAAATGACCTAAGTTAGACAAGTCAGGAGCAGCATTTATCTTGCTGTGTGTGTGTGTGTGTGTGTGTGTGTGTACACAGGCTCACATACACACATGCACACACATACACACAGAGTCATGTCCAACTCTTTGTGACCCCATGGTCTGTAGCCTGCCAGTCTCCTCTGTCTGTGGAATTTCCCAGGCAAGAATACTGGAGAGAGTTGCCATTTCCTACTCCAGAGATCCTCCTGACCCAGGGATGGAACGTGTGTTTCCTGCTTCTCCTGCACTTGCGGACAGACTCTAACACTAGCACCATCTGGAAGTCCCTTATCTTGCCACGCAAATGGAAATATACACCCAATTTTCTGGGTGTTCTCCTTTTTAATATAAACCATAAATTTGCATTTTTATTTATGTTATTTTATATGGCCCACATTCTCCTAGATTAAAAAAAAAAAAAAAGCAACACTTTCTTAAGAAAATGCTGCAGCGTTAACCATGGCTCACTGTAGTTCTCTATCTGTCAGAGTAAGTTCCCAGAGCCATCACTAGACAGCAGCATGGGACAGATGGGAAGACTCAGGACTGAGAATTAAATGCTCCTAGAGTTGGCTAATTGCTAGGCATGGAGCCACCTACTTGGTCTGGGAACTCCTTTTTCCTAAAAGGTGATTTATGTATTCTGGAAAACATAATACCCAGTGCTTAGAATAGCCTTCACTGGCAGTCAGCATCCAGTATTTCAGTTCAGTTGCTCAGTCATGTTCAACTCTTTGCGATCCCATGGACTGAGGCACATCAGGGTTCCCTGTCCATCACCAACTCCCGGAGTTCACTCAAACACATGTCCATTGAGTAGGTGATGCCATCCAGCCATCTCATCCTCTGTCATCCCCTTCTCTTCCTGCCTTCAATCTTTCCCAGCATCAGGGTCTTTTCCAAGGAGTCAGCTTTTTGCATCTGGTGGCCAAAGTATTGGAGCTTCAGCATCAGTCCTTCCAAAGAATATTCAGGACTGATTTCCTTTAGGATGGACTGGTTGGATCTCCTTGCAGTCCAAGGGACTCTTAAGAGCTTTCTCCAACACTAGAGTTCGAAAGCATCATTTCTTTGGCGCCCAGCTTTCTTTATAGTCCAACTTTTACATCCATACATGACTACTGGAGAAACCTGACTGGACAGACCTTTGTCAGCAAACTAATGTCTCTGCTTTTTAATATGCTGTCTTGGTTGATCATAGCTTTTCTTCCAAAGAGCAAGTGTCTTTTAATTTCATGGCTGCAGTCATCATCAACAGTGATTTTGGAACCCCCCCAAAATAAAGTCTCTCACTGTTTCCATTGTTTTCCCCGTCTATTTGCCATGAAGTGATGGGACCAAGATGCCATGATCTTAGTTTCTTGAATGTTGAGCTTTAAGCCACTCTCTTCTTTCACTTTCATCAAGAGTCTCTTTAGTTCCTCTTTGCTTTCTGCCATAAAGGTAGTGTCATCTGCATAGCAATAATATTATGATGAGGCAAAGAGATCTGGGGAGATAGGGGTCTAGGATTCATTCATCATTAGAGTGATGTGTCCATGAGAGAAATTTATTTAAAGACCATGTGATTGTCTGTTTCACTGGATTCTACCACAGTGCCACTAGAACTAATGAGTTTAGCAAAGTCAGAGGAAACAAGATCCAAATTTAAAAATCCATTGTATTTCTATACTAGCAGCCAAAAATTAATAATTGAAATAAAAATACACTTTAAAATATCATCAAAAGTATGACATATTTAGGGGAAAATATGAAAAAATAATGGAGAAGGAAGTGGCAAACCACTCCAGTATTCTTGCCTGGACAATTCCATGGACAGAGGAGCCTGGTAGGCTACAGTCCATGGGATCACAAAGAGTCGGACACAACTGAGTGACTTTCACTATCACTCATGAACAAATAAAATATGTATAAGATCTGAAAACCAAACTACACTGCTCTGAAAAGCTAAATAAGATCTAAATAAAAGAAAATTTATATCATGTTCATGGGCCAAGGACTCAAGACTGTTAAGATATTAATTCTCCCCAAGCTGACCTTTATATAAAGGAGTTTTATAAAGTTTTATTTTTATTCATATACCATGCCACTTACCCATTTAAAATGGTTTTTACTGTATTGACAGAATTGTGCACTCATCACTGCAATCCAATTTTGAAATATTTTGTCAGCTGACCTTTATATAAAGGAGTTTTATAAAGTTTTATTTTTATTCATATACCATGCCACTTACCCATTTAAAATGGTTTTTACTGTATTGACAGAATTGTGCACTCATCACTGCAATCCAATTTTGAAATATTTTGTCGAAACCTTGTACTCAGTAGCAATCACTCCTTTTTCTCCATCTCCTTGACCCAACACAACTTCTCTTTGTCTACAGACTTGCTTATTCTGGATATTTCATAAAAATTGAATTATACAAACTGTGATTCTTTGTGAAAGGTTTTTGCACTTTGTGTGTGTTGACCTAAAACAAATAGATTGCCAGATATTTCTTCAGTATAAAAGGGGTTCAGCAAGGAATTGCAATTTGTAGTCTGTAACCATGGTGAGACATGCAAATCCCAGCCCTGCTAGAGAATGAAAGTACTTTAATAAGAGAGAAATGGAAGTTGGTGGGAGCGGAGAGGGCTGAGAGAGGGTATGGTAGACTCAGGGTTTATGGTTCTTCATTGGTCTAGTCCTTGCCAAGAAAAAGTCTCTCTAGATTGATATTGGATTTAACACAGTCAAAATTAAAATGCTGATTTTGTTTGTGGAAATTGATAAACTGATTCTAAAACTCATAAGGATTTAAAAGGACCTAAAATATTTAAAATGATCCGAAAAAAGAATAAAATTTTGGAAGACTATAATTATCCTATTTTAAGACTTACTACAATGACCTAATTATCAAGATAATGTAAAACTGACATCAATATTTTGACAAATAGATCAATGGAAAAGAGTAGAGTCCAGAAATAGATCCATCTACACATATATGAACAATAACATTGTAACTAACATGCAAAAGCATTTCGTTGGTGAAAAGATACCTCTTCAACAAATGGTGCTGAAACAACTGAATAGCCATGTGAAAAACAAACCAAAAAACAGAATCTCACTTCAACCCTTCTTTTATACATTTACTAAAATTAACTCAAAATAGACCATATATAAAAAGGTAAAACCTAAAGCCACACGATTTATAGAGCAAATGTAATAAATTTGTGGGGTTAATCTTGGATTCAGTTGTATTTAGGTATAACATTAAGACATAATCTATGAAAGAAAAAATCAGGAGGGTGAATTAAAAGACATTTTTAAGAGAATGAAAAGAAGACTATAAATTTGGAGATAAAACTTGCAATTTATATCTGATAAGGACCTACATTAACAATGTATAAAGAACTCTCAAAAGAGTATGATAAGAAAACAAGCAACTCAATAAAACATAGGCAAAAGACTTAGACACTTCATTGAAGAAGATATGAAGATAATACATAAGTTCATGAAAAAATCCTCAACGTCATTATTCATCAGGGGAATGCAAATTATAGCTACACTTAGATACTGTTGTATAACTATCACAGTGAAGAAATGAATAAAACCTCCATAGCAAGTGTTGATGAAGACTGAGAGAAACTGGAATCTAATATACTTCTGATGGCAAAATGTTACTGTTACTCTTCAGTGGCTAAGTCACGTCTAAGTCTTTGAGACCCCATGGGCTGTGGCACACCACAGTTCTCCATCCTTCACAATCTCCTGGAGTTTGCTCAAACTCATGCCCATTGAGTCAGTGATGCTATCTAACCATGACGTCCATGTCATCTTCTGCAGCCCCCTTCTCCTTTTGCCTTCAATCCTCTCCAGCATCAGGGTCTTTTTCAATGAGTCATCTCTTCTCACCAGGTGGCTAAAGTATTAGAGCATCAGTCCTTCCAACGAATATTCAGGGTTGATTTCCTTTAGAGTTGACTGGTTTAATCTCCTCGCTGTCCAAGGGACTCTCAAGAGTCTTTTCCAGCACCACAGTTCAAAACTATCATTTATTTGGTGCTCAGCCTTCTTTATGGTCCACTCTCACCTCTGTACATGACTACTGGATAAGACATAGCTTTGACTATATGGACCTTTGTTGGCAAAGTGATGTTGCTGCTTTTTAATATGCTGTCTAGGTTTGTCATAACTTCTTCCAAGGAGCAAGAATCTTTTAATTTCATGGCCCCAGTCACTGCCCTCATGATTTTGGAGCACAAGAAAATAAAATAAACTGGTACAACCACTTTTGAAAACAATTTGGTACTTTGTTAAAAAGTTAAAAAACACCTGTCATACAATCCAGCCATTCTACTTCCAGTTATTTGCCAAACAGAAACAATAACATATGCTCATACAAAGATTTGTTCATGAATATTCATAGCAACTCTTTTTGGTAATAACCAAAATTCAGAAACAATTCAAAATATTCATCAACAAATGAGTACGTAAAGAGATTCTGATACATAATGGAATATTGCTTAGCGATTAAAGATATTAACACATGCAATCACAGGAATGAATCTCAAAATAACTACATTGAGTAAAAAAAGCATGGCAAGATAAGGGTACACAGTGCATGATTCTACTTAGTTAAGGTTCTAGAAAAGGACAATGAATATATGGTGACAGAGATAAATGGCAGAAGGGAAAGATTATCAGCAGTAAGAGGAAACTTTTGCAGTAATAGGCTTTTTATTTTGATTGTTGTCATGGTTTCATGATTGTGAACATATGTCCAAACTTAGCAAATTGCACATTTTAAATATATGCAGTCTATCATATCTTAAATATACTTCTATAAAGTGTGAAAGTCACTCAGTCATGTCAGACTCTTTGCTACCCCATGGACTACACAGTCCATGGAATTCTCTAGGCCAGAATACTGGAGTGGATAGCCTTTCCCTTCACCAGGGGATCTTCCTGACCCAGGGATCAAACCCACATCTCCCACGTTGCAGACGAATTCTTTACCAGCTGAGCCACAAGGGAAACCCAAGCAGTTAGCAAAATAAGGAGAATATTCCATCTGCTGGGATGGTCCCAAGGATTGGAAATTAACAGAGCAAGATCAGTCCTAGTTCCAAAAGAAATGGCTCTCCAGGCAGTTTCTCAATGCAAGGACTAAGGCCCGGAGAAGAAAATGAGTGCATCCAGGTATCCAAGGATACAGGAGAGGGCGGGAAATCAATCACCTTGCTACTAGAACTAAGATACAAGGTCATCTACATCATGATGCTGGACTCCTAAATGAAGGCTTCTGGAGTTTCTCGTGAGAATAGGATTGTTCTGACAGCTAAGTGTAGGTTTAATTCTGAAGAGAATGACCTAGGGTTCCAGTCATGTACAGGAGAGGCTGAACGGGCAGAGCACCAACCTTCCAGCCCTGTTATCTGTCCATGAAATTGGGACATATTTGGGCTTCAAAGTGCCTCATTGCAGTTCAGCTCTCCCATAAAGTAACTAGCAAGGCTCTTGAGATTTCCTTCCCTTCTCTCTCCTCAAAACCTTCCCTGAACTGCCTTAGACCTTCTGGAAAAGACCCTGCTGCTGGGGAAGACTGAAGGCAGGAAGAGGAGATGACAGAGACTGAGATGGGTGATGGCATCACCGACTTGAAGGACATGAGTGAGCAAGCTGTGGGCGATGGTGATGGACAGGGAAGCCTGGCATGCTGCAGTCCATGGGGTGGCAAAGAGCTGGACACAGCTGAGTGACTGAACAATAGCAACAACATTTCAGGAACTTCACTTGAACATGCTCTAGTGTACTCTCATGTATGGATTCACATGTTGAGAAAACTTCCGTCATGCCAAGGTGGTTAGTCACTAAGTTGTGCCCAACTCTTGTGACCCCACGGACTGTAGCCCACCAGGCTCCTCTGTCCATGGCATTTCCCAGGCAAGAATACTGGGGTGGGCTTCCATTTACTTCTCCAGGGCATCTTCCCTACCCAGGGATTGAACCTGGGTCTCCTGCATTGTAGGCGGTTTCCTGCACTTCAGATGGATTGTGGCAAGAATCTCTGCTAAGTGGTAGAGATACATGTCAATATAGGCTGCCAGAAATATCCTGAACGTTACTATGCAGATACTCACTCCAAAGAGGATAAAGGAAGCTTCCCAGAAGGAAAGGGGTAGCAGCTGAACCATGTGCAAATCCAGACCTCCCCCTTCCACAATTGCTTCCTCTCACTTTCAGTTTTATGCCCTTTGCTTATCTGACTCAGGTGTCTCAGGCCTCTCACCTCCACCCTAGTAAGTTCACCCTATTCACATCGACCTTCCAGCACTTAGCCATCAGTGACCTGCCCCTTCCAATACACATGTATACACATTCTTACTCATTATATCTGCCCAATATGGTTAAAAATCAGGTTGTAGAAGTCCTCATTCATTGCACATACTATAGTTGGGTCATAAGATCCTTTAGTGACATAAGCCATCCATGCATTTTATTCTTACTTGTCCTCAAAGAGCTCTGTTCCCATAAATGGTATCATCTAAAACAGGCAGACAATGAAACCATTCTGGTTTTTGGAAACAATAAAGCTGAACAGAGCCCAAACTCTCCAGGATTAGCATTTTTCTGCTTGTTTAGAGTACCTGCAGTTTAACTACAGACCATCAGTATTTCCCAGCTCCCTGTAAAAATGCAGATTCCAAGGAAGTAATCAGATTACTTATAAAAAGTAGGTACATATAAAAAGCTGGTTATACTATGATTCAAAGTATCAAAAATGACTATGACAAACTCAATGTTTACCAACAAGAGAATGGTTAATTCTATGTTTGTTGTATTATGTTATATCCATCCATGGTTTACCATAGAGACATTAAAACAGTATGCTGCTGAGTTGTTTCAGTCATGTCCGACTCTGTGTGACCCCAGAGATGGCAGCCTACCAGGCTCCCCCGTCCCTGGGATTCTCCAGGCAAGAACAATGGAGTGGGGTGCCATTTCCTTCTCCAATGTATGAAAGTGAAGTCACTCAGTCGTGTTCGACTCCCAGTGACCCCATGGACTGCAGCCCACCAGGCTCCTCCGTCCATGGGATTCTCCAGGCAAGAGTACTGGAGTGGGGTGCCATTGCCTTCTCCAAAACAGTATGAACTAGCCGTAATTTATTGGCATAAAGTAGTCCCCGTAATATTGGAGAAGGAAATGGCAACCTACTCCAGTGTTCTTGCCTGGAGAATCCCAAGGACTAGGGAGGCTGGTGGGCTGCCATCCTGAGGTCGCATAAAGTCGGACACGACTGAAGCGGCTAAGCAGCAGCAGCAGTCCCCATAATACACAACAAGATGACATCTTTATGTATAGAATAATCTTATTCTTGACCACACCTACTGTAGGTATATATACATGCACACTTGATTTTGATGTCTTTGATGATAGAATTACAGGTGATTTTTAATTTCTTTTATACATATTTTTTATTCCTAAATTCATTACAAAGACACACATTACTTTCATAACCAGAAATTACTCTTTCCACTTGGACAAAATGCACCACTCACATCTTAACATTTGCCTTGGCTGCAGGCCAGAAATCCGATCTCAGGATGTGAGAGAGGGAATGGGTCTTTCCTGTGTAACTGATGGTTATGACCCCCAACCCCTTCTTTGATTAACAGTGAAACAAGCTGACTTATTTAACATGCACAATTTATACAAACAGAGCATCCTCTTAGTAGTTATTAGGGATGTTCAGATTTACCAAAATAATATTTAATCTCCAGTGTGTGCCTTTGACCCTATTTATTCATGGTCTGCTCCTTAGCACTTACACTGGAAAAAAGAAATTCATATTTAAAAACCCATACTGCAAATTAGTGATAAATATAATGTAATCTATACTATGTTATAAGTCTAAACCAAACTAATTTTAGCTTTCTAATTAAAACAAGCTAGATAGCTTAAATAAATATACTATCTCCCAGTTCTGGTTGCTAAAAGTGTGAAATCAATTTGTGAGCCAGATTGGTTCTATCTGAGAGATCTGAGGGAGAATCTATAGCATCCTTCACTACTAGCTGCTGATGACAGTCTAACTTTTGGCAGCTCTTTGCTTGTAGGGATCCCAGGTGGCACTAGTGGTAAAGGATTGGCCTGCCAATGCAGGAGATACAAAAGACACATGTTTGATACCTGGGCTGGGAAGATGTCCTGCAGGAGGGCATGGCAACCCACTCCAGTATTCTTACCCAGAGAATCCCATGCACAGAGGAGCCGGAAGGGCTATACCTCATAGGGTCGCGAAGAGCTGGACATGACTGAAGTGACGGAGCATGCACGCATGGTTCACTTGCAGCAGTATCAATCTAGGCTGTGCCTCTATCTTCACACGTCCTCTCCGAGTCTGTGTTTTCATGTGACTGTAATTTACCTTAGAAAATAGGAAGAAAAAATCATCTGAGAAAGCACGAAAGTAATAATATGTTATAATCAACAGTTTCTGTTCACGTTCTGTTTAGTAATGCTTTATATATAAATATCACTGATATCTATAATTTATTTTATTATAGATAGTTAGACAGCCCAATTCAGTACAGGGTAGGGGGGTCTGAAGTCAGGCTGTGTCAACTTGTATCCCCCTTTCACCACCTGCTTGCTTCATGTCCAAAGCAAGTTCTTTCAATACTTAAGTTTTTATTTCATTTTCATAACAAATTAGAAATAATAGTATTTTCTTTATAGCATGATTGAGAATATTAATAACAAGTGCTCAGCATATAACATGCATGCAATACAGTGACCATCAGGGTCTTCACTCAATAAGTGCTGGAGAAATACAGAGAGAGGGATAGAAAAAAGCATGTGAGCGAGATTCAAAGAAGTCCACAAATATGAAACTTGTCTCAAGAAAACTATTACTGTGGCTATTGGTATATTAATATATGATGCCTTGTTGTTGTTCAGTCACTAAGCCATATCTGACTTTTTGTGGCTCCATGCACTGCAGAACACCAGGCTTCCCCGTCCTTCACTATCTCCTGGAGCTTGCTCAAACTCCTGTCCATTGCATCGGTGTTGCCATCCAACCATCTCATCCTCTGTTGCCATCTTCTGCCCTCAATCTTTCCAAATATCAAGGTCTTTTCCAATAAGTCAGCTCCTCTCATGAGGTGGCCAAGGTTATAGGAGCTTCAGCTTCAGTATTGGTCCATCCAGTGAATGTTCAGGGTTGATTTCCTTTAGGTTGACTGGTTTGACCTCCTTCCTGTCCAATGGACTCTCAAGAGTCTTCTCCAGCACTACAACTCAAAACATCAATCTTCAGCAATGTATGATGCTAAATGGAATCAAATAGATAAGAAAAATCCTAAAATGTTGAGGGAGCTATACTGAAAGACAAACTAATAATAATTTACTACCCTAGATTAAGAGACTATAGACAAATGTAAATGATGTTTATAGAAAAATAGCATAGAAAAGAACATGTACACTCATGTGATTCAAGTCAATGTATGGCAAAACCAATACAATATTGTAAAGTAAAATAACTAAATTAATAAATAAAAAAATTTTTTAATTAATCATCATAAAAAAAAAAGAATTTTCAGGAAGACGTCTTAGACTTGCTAGCAAAGCAATAGCAAAAAAAAGAAAAGAAAAAAAAAAACCCTGATAAATTGGACCTCATCAAAATGAAACCCTTTAACTCTGAAAAGGATTTCTGCTAAAAGAATTTACTATACATGTAGCATCTTTATCAGTAGGCTCATTGCACAGTCCATTCTCAATAAATGTTAACAATAATTATTATTGTGCCTAGGACATTCTTAGGACCTCCCTCAATAGTTGTCCCATTCACTATTCCACTTAATTGTCTACTCCTTATCTCAAACACTTTCCTCAGCCACAGCAAACCATTTTAACTCCCACTAAACTAATTATTTGTCATCCTACCCTCCTTTTCATTAAATTGATGCTCTTCCCTTTGCTGGCATTTGCTTACTTGGACATCATAACCCTGCTCAGGAGCCAGCTTTTTGACAAAGACTTTCTGATTCCACCAGGTCCTTCTCTCACTCTTTTTTCTGATAGTTCTCTTCTGCAAATGTCTTTATATATCTATGTAATAAAGTGTTAATTATAATATAATTATAACAAAATAATTTATATTGGAATGAAATGTATATGTATGTGTATATATATATACATTTTATGTATATGTATATTACTTAGTTCTATTTCTGTCTCGTTTTCTAAAAGGGATGGTTAATACTTGCATTTGCAGATGATCATTAACCATTTGTCAAATGGACTGACGTACATCTGACATACATCTGCCCCTGAGATGGTAGGATTCATGTCTGATTTTGAATACCCTCCTTGCAAAGTGCCTTGGAACATAACTGCAGTTGAGAAAATATCAGGGAAGTACACAAATAAATGAAAAGCCTGGACTCTCAGAAAACAAACATCAGCCAACATAAGACTTGAGGTCCATTAAAAAAATTAAATGCATGAAATGATTATAATAATAGAATAATACACCAAGTCTTTTTCTTAAATAATCTCTTATTTCCACAAATCTTTCAAAGATGTTTAAGTTGAAGGGAGAATGAATTTATGGTTTGGTTTAGCGTGAATTATTTCATGTTAGTTGAGTCATTTTTTTTTTTTATTATGAAGGCAGAAATAGTGACCAAAGTCCTTTCTAATTACCAGTTATCAGTAAGTATTTGGGATCACCATTCACCTGAGCTCCTGGTCTCAGTTTGTGTGTACATGCACGTGCATGTGCGCAGCGTGTATGCTTTTGTGAATCTGTGGTGTGTTTTTTTTTTTTTCAAACTGTAACTTTAAAGGATTGGGGTTTAATATCCTTTGGGATTTCTCTAATTAGGCTCCGCTCCTTTTCTTAGATGAGTTTAGTACCCACGTAAATGAGCTAATTAGTAGTCTGTTGTTGAATGAGGCTACAATGTTTTATAAAATCCCTCATCATCATTGGGAGTTCCCAATAAGACTGCAATTAAACAGCTAAAAAAAAAAATTCCTGTGTTTTATCCCCTCACCTAATTTCCTGCCTACAGGACTGTTTGCATGTGCTGTGCTCAGTTCCTGAAAGGGTGTGGGTGGCAGGACAAGGATGATAGGGGCACACGACCCAAATCTGAGCAATAAAAACTCATGCAGTGATGAAAAACAAAGGCAATTCCCAGAAGACCAGTGATCTTTTAGATGACCCAAGTAGTCTCTGCAAGCCTTTGAATTTCACCTTGATGTTTAAATGAAGGCACAGAAAGAAAGCAGGGGATAATTCTATTGATTGGTGTGACTCAGAAATCTAGCATAAAAGTAACATCCTGATAGGGAGAGGATGCGACATAAAAACAAATCTAGTCTCATCTGACAATACCACGCTCTGAACTTCTTACAGCCCCATGCATATCTGCAACTCGTTATGCTAGAATTTTGCTGGTGATTCACTTATTAATAAGCAAATAGATCCAACATTGCATTAACTATATTTAGCCTCTTTCGAAATAAAAATATGTAGGTTAGAAAAATGAATTAATGTTTAGTTCTTTTGCATTGATTTTGTGGATAAGATCTTGAGCAGAATTTCTTGTATTAGGATTATATTGTGCTCATGTCATTGGTCCTCTGCTATTCAACTCCCATCCCCACCACCATAATTCTCAGTTGTCTCCTACAGAAGAACATTGTTTTGGAGTTGGACACAGCCACCAGTACAATCTATGTTACTAAGCTCCTCTGTGCCTCAGAGTGAGCATCTAATACTTAGTGCTGTGCAGGGAGTGGAGAATATCAAATGCATATACGGTCATAGATCAAGAGAACATAGAGTACCAGGAAATATGCAGACGACACCACCCTTATGGCAGAAAGTGAAGAGGAACTCAAAAGACTCTTGATGAAAGTGAAAGAGGAGAGTGAAAAAGTTGGCTTAAAGCTCAACATTCAGAAAATGAAGATCATGGCATCCGGTCTCATCACTTCATGGGAAATAGACAGGAAAACAGTGGAAATGGTGTCAGACTTTATTTTCTGGGACTCTAAAATCACTGCAGATGGTGACTACAGCCATGAAATTAAAAGACGCTTACTCCTTGGAAGGAAAGTTATGATACCTAGATAGCATATTCAAAAGCAGAGACATTACTTTGCCAACAAAGGTCCGTCTCGTCAAGGCTATGGTTTTTCCTGTGGTCATGTATGGATGTGAGAGTTGGACTGTGAAGAAAGCTGAGCACCAAAGAACTGATGCTTTTGAACTGTGGTGTTGGAGAAGACTCATCTTGAGAGTCCCTTGGACTGCAAGGAGATCCAGCCAGTCCATTCTAAAGATCAGTCCTGGGTGTTCTTTGGGAAGGAATGATGCTAAAGCTGAAACTCCAGTACTTTGGCCATCTCATGCGAAGAGTTGACTCATTGGAAAAAACTCTGATGCTGGGAAGGATTGGGGGCAGGAGGAGAAGGGGACAACAGAGGATGAGATGACTGGATGGCATCACTGACTCGATGGACGTGAGTTTGAGTGAACTCCGGGAGTTGTGATGGACAGGGAGGCCTGGCGTGCTGCAGTTCATGGGGTCGCAAAGAGTTAGACACAACTGAGTGACTGAACTGAACTGAACTGAATGCCCAAGTCACCTGCCCTTCCTAGTATACTCCTGACCAGCTTACCATCTCAACCTCACTACCCTGTACTCAAGGTGCTGTTTCCTATACATATTCTTTCCCCAGGCACTAACTCTTTGTAGCTCCTCAGGTGGCTCAATGGTAAAGAATCTGCCTGTCCATGCAGAAGATGCGAGAAACTCGAATTTGATCCCTGGGTCAGGAACATCCCCTAGAGTAGGAAATGGCAACCCACTCCAGTATTCTTGGCTGGAAAATTCCATGGACAGAGGAGCCCATGGACTACAGTCCATGGGGTTGTAAAGAGTTGGATGTGACTGATCGATTGAGCAAGCATACACACACGCGCGCACTTACACAATTCTTTGTAACCATGCAGTGATGATCTCTCATCCCCAACCTCTTTCAATACTGGTAATCCACTGAATATGGAATTTTCCCCCTCCACTGACTTTTTTCCAGGACGCTAAAGACATTATTTATTTGGTGGTGGTTGGGGGGCTCTAAAATCACTGCAGATGGTGACTGCAGCCGTGAAATTAACAGACACTTGCTTCTCACAAGAAAAGCTATGACCAACATAGATAGCATATTAAAAAGCAGGGACATTACTTTGCAAACAAATGTCCACCTAGTCAAAGCTAAGATCTTTCCAGTGGTCATGTATGAACATGAGAGCTGGACTGTAAAGAAAATGAAAGTGAGGTCACTCACTCATCGTGTCTGACTCTTTGTGATCCTGTGGACTGTAGCCTACCAAGCTCCTCTGTCCATGGGATTCTCCAGGCAAGAATACTGGAGTGGGTTGCCATTTCCTTCTCCAGGGGATCTTCCTGACCCAAGGATCGAACCCAGGTTTCCTCCATTGGAGGCAGACGCTTTAACTTCTGAGCCACAAGCTGAGTGCCAAAGAATTGCTGCTTTCGAACTGTGGTGTTGGAGAAGACTCTTTCAAGTCCCTTGGACTGCAAGGAAATCCAACCAGTCAGCCCTAAAGGAAATCAGTCCTGAATATTCATTGGAAGGACTGATGCTGAAGCTGAAAACTCCAGTACTTTGGCCACCTGATTCAAAGAACTGATTCCTTGGAAAAGACCCTGATGCTGGGAAAGAATGAAGGCAGGAGAAAAGGGGATGACAGAGGATGAGGTGGTTGGATGGCATCACTGACTCAATGGATATGAGTTTGAGCAATCTCTGGGAGTTGGTGATGGAGAGGGAAGCCTGGCTTGCTGCAGTTCATGGGGTCACAAAGAGTCAGACACGACTGAGCGACTGAACTGAAACTGAAGGTCATGGGCACCCAGGTCTCAGTGTTTGCAGATACCACAGGGTGGGACAGGGGCTCAGGGAGGCTATGTCCCCATTGCTCAGGCAGAGAAGCAATGTCTCTCTTCCTCACCAAGCTGTCCACTTCTCTTTACTAATGCAGCTAGAGTAAAACTTACCTGCTACTGCACAAGATGATCCCCAATTGCTCTGAGAAAGTCACTTCAGTCCCATTAACTAAAGTGTAACCCTGATTTGGGAACTAACATCCTTATTCACTTGACAAGGCATCTTCCGGTAATGGGGATGATGAATCAGGGAGACCAGCCCAGCTCCTGTCTCCCCCATCCCCAGAGAATAGAGATCTTTT
Organism: Madoqua kirkii; assembly: GCA_006408675.1. Classification (NCBI taxonomy): domain Eukaryota; kingdom Metazoa; phylum Chordata; class Mammalia; order Artiodactyla; family Bovidae; genus Madoqua; species Madoqua kirkii. The sequence goes on from SJYC01085015.1 coordinate 30,347, forward strand.
TGCACTACTATATTTAGACCATAGCAACTTATTGACTTGAATGTTAATTAAAATAGGGATACCTAGCAGAGGCTTCATATGTCCTCAGAGTATTACACCCAGATGCAAGATTGAAAGAAAAAGTAATTTGTCTACAGAAAACTGTCTGTCAAAACCAGGACAATACACTGGATACCAACACTTGACAAGCTGTTGAAAGATTGTTCCTAAAGCACCATTTCTGCCAAAACAGCCCAATCAATCTTAAAACAAATCCAACAGACTTCCAAAGACTCAAGTTAAGGGATAAAATAAAATTGATTACTTAAAATATGGGATAGTCAAGTGAAATCAAACTTTTTTGATTTTCTAAAATACTGCACCATCAAATTGAAAGATTTTTTTAAACTGATGAGGATCATGAGCACAGACCTTGAAATGCAACAAGTTGCTCGCATCTCTGAGGACTAGAACAGTGGAGTGGTTCTTAATGAAGAGTTGCATCATAAAGGAATGAATAAAAATATACAAACTGCCACTCATCTCAAATGCCTCAAGGTGATAACTAATATCTCTCATGTGCTTATGAAGATTAAGGCATGATCCTATTTGCTGTCCATGTGCCAACTCTTCTAATCCTACTTCAAGCCTGTGAGATAGGTCTCATCATAATCCCTTCTTACACAAAGGTTAGGGCACTTGCATGTAGCCAAACAGGTCATGAGTTGAAGGCACAGTCTACAGTGCCTAGTATCCTAGATTCAAGGGAATGAGAGGCATATGTTATATCAGCCGACAGTGTTTTCTTATAAGGAGCTCCATGAGAGCAATTGGGACACCCTGTCAATTGTCACTGTTGAAGGGGAAAAGGCAATTTCTTCCCTGTGGCCACAAAGTCTCTCTGACCTTCAATTTCCTCAACTGTATATGGAGATGATAAAACTTAAACCTAGGAGGTTTTTGTAAGGATTGGCAGTGGTGTCTATAAAGCACCCAGAATTGTGCCTGGCATAAGAGAGAGGAGCTTCATTAAGATGAACTATCATTTCTGTTAGATAAAGTAAAAGTCGCTCAGTCACATCCGACTCTCTGCAGAGTCCCCATGGACTGTGCAGTCCATGGAATTCTCCAGGCCAGAATACTGGACTGGGTAGCCTTTCCCTTCTCCAGAGGATCTTCCCAACCCAGAGATTGAACCCTGGTCTCCTGCATTTCAGGAGGATTCTTTACCAGCTGAGCCACAAGGGAAGCCCATCATTGCTATTAACTCTTCTCCAAAGTGCCCACCCTCTTGGCAAGCCTAAAAAGGGAGCCTGAAGGATGCACTTCAGAATTCAACATCCTCCTTGGGATGGTCCATATTATGAGTTTGTGGTCAGAGTAAAGCATTTGGTATTGGTTTTAATGAGCTACCACCCATCTATTAATCCTTCCAGATTCTTTTAATAACCCTGTTGGGTGAAGGTCTCCAGAGAACAGTGCGTGCCTCTTTGGTCTGGCAGCCTTACATCAAGTGGTCTCTGGCATAATACTGACAATTACACACAACTGCTCAGCAAGATGGCTCTTTAATAGCTCTAGTGAACAAAACACCTAAATAAATAAGATAATGTTTGCATTTTCACATTGGCCTCCATTAAGCAACATTCTACAAGGGTAGAAATGGTTTCAAGTTAAGTTCAGCATTTCAATATCCCACTTAAGTTCTAACAGCTTTCTACCTCTCCTCCACATTCATTCAACAACTTGGGAAACATTTACATAGCTCCTCTAATGTACCAGGAACTGTGTCAGTCATGAGATGCAGAGATGATGAAAAGAGAATCCCTATCCTTATATTGTCTGTAGTCTATGGGGAGACTCATACTGCAGGTAATGACAAAAAATTGTTCTGGAAAATAAAAAAGAAGCACAGGAAGGTAAAAGTAGAGGGCAGGACACTTGGGCTAGTCTGAAAGAAAACTGAGGGACCTTCTGAGTTGTGGGTTCTTAAGCTACAGAGGGAAGGTTAGGGAGGCCTTAGGTGGAATAGCTTGGCTAACACAGTGGACTGGCCCAGTGAAAAGCCCGCGTGAACGTCCGGAAGAGAAGATGAGCTGGGCGCTTTCTTGGGGATTTTGGGGGTAGAGAAAGCTGTCCATTACTGGATAAGAGGCAAAGGGCAAGGGGTACATGGCAGAGCTGCACTCCGTTTGGAGGATTATCTAGATCCTTCATGCAAGATCCACATTATTGCTGCTCAGTCG
>SJYC01085017.1:0-25484 GCA_006408675.1 Madoqua kirkii
GAGGATGCTGTTAGTGGACAAGCCCCAAGGGTCACCAGTTATAAAAAACCAATTGCTGCACTTAAAAGCTAAACAGTCAGAAAGCTTGGTGTTCTAGACACCCCAGCTCCAGCTCCATCTACAAAACTTTAAGTGTCAGTTGCTGAAAGTATGGAAAACCCATATCCTGTCCTCCACACAGAGCTTCACTATGTGTTTTACCGTATTGCACAGAACCAGGCGAAGAGCCAGCGTTCTGTATTCAAAGATTCAGCGTCTCCAAAGGAAAGCAGTTTACATGAATCCTCAGGAAAATCAGCTCCCATGCAAGAAGGTCAAAGTCATATGAGAATTGCTCCATTGGAACCCAAAAGGAGGCTTTCACCTGCTAAGTGATTCTTCAAAAACACCCCTCAGGTTCACTGGCATACTGTTGTTTTACATTTAACAGTTCTGAGTGTGTGTATTAACTTGGAGGATCTCAGTGCACTGGAAGAAAAAACAAAATTAAAGGTTTACTGAGAACTTAAAAGCCCCAAAGAAAAAAAATCCAATATCTTTTTTTTTCTATTTTCAAACAAAACGTGAAAAGGAATTTACTCTAGCTGTAAAATTCCACAATAATCAAAGAGCAGCCCAATGGCTAAAAAAAAAAAAAAAAATATCCAATGAAAGCTATGACCCCTCTGCAGGGATGGGTGGTGTGAAAGGCCTAGATTAAAACGGGTGCAGATAAATATCTCAAAGAGCAGATTTTTCTCTGAGCTTTAAGTAGCCGTTGAGTGTTCAGAGGTGCCCAGAAAATGTCAAGAGAAAAGACTCTCCTTCAGGGCTACCAACACTTCTTCCTGCATGCCGATTAGACGTAGAAACTGAGCCCAGCTAGCTACAAAACTCACCTTGGCGAGGAACACTTAAGAGAGTTATTTTATCCTCACTCTCTATATTGCAGGTAACCCTGCGATTGGGTTTTGAGAGAATGGCCCCAGAATGGAAAGCATGTGGTGTCCTCCTGCCAGCAATCTGAAAGCAGTGAAGGGCTGCCCAGTCCCTCCCTGCCAGTCTCTCTGTGTGTTTCTCTCTGCTTCTCTCTCCCCTGCCCACTCCCCACCTCATTCCCTCTCTCTCTTTCTCTTTAGGATTTCTGTTCGCTGGAATGGCTAGCTGACCATTCTCACGTCTCTATTGCACTTTACAGGATGCTATAGATCATTTCAGAGATTTCTAGGGAAACTGGACAACCCCACATGCTGTCTGGCTGTTCCCAGGACTGGGCAGCAGGTCAGCTCTGTCCCAGCAAGCTGACTCTGCCACACACCGTCTTCTCTCAGTATCCTCGAAGAAGGAGGTTCCATGGCCCAAGTGGATACCAAAATCCATGGATGCTCAAGTTCCTTGTATAAAATGGCAAAAAAAAAAAAAAAAAAAGTGGTCCCTCTATATTCTCGATTCTGCTCTGGCAGATAGGGAGGGCTGACTGCAGTCCACTGTGTGTTTACTGATCACATAAAGTCTCAGCTTGTGATGTTTAAATTTCTCTGTTGAGGGAAACTTCACTTTGTATAGTGCATTTATTTTTTAGTGTGTAATTTTTGTTCATGATAAAACAAAAAACATTAAAGAAAAATTGAAAAATAAAGTGATAAAGATCACTCTTAATTCCAGGATGCTCCATAATGAATAGCTAAACAACTCATTTTTTTACATTTATGGCTCTTTTTCTTCATTTTTGATTATCTGTTGGCATTTTTAAGTAAAATAATGTTTATTCTGTAAGTTTTGTATTACTAAAAATCCAGAGGCTTCCTTGGTGGTCCAGTGGTTAAAACTTTGTGCTTCCATTGCAGGGAGTCCTAGGTTGAATGACCAACACCCACACTCCACAGCTACAAGATCCCACATGCTGCAGCTAAGACGAAGGACTGTGCATGCCACAGCGAAGAGGGAAGATTTGAGTCAAATAAATAAATGAATATTAAAAACACAAATCCAGTCAAAGGAATTTACATATCTATACACTATTCTTTTTAAAATTTTTCTACCATGTGAGCAGAAGTGAAGTGAAAGTCGCTCAGTCATGTCTGACTCTTTGTGACCCCATGGACTGCAGCCCACCAGGCTCCTCTGTCCATGGGATTCTCCAGGCCAGAAAACTGGAGTGGGCTGCATGCCCTTCTCCAAGGGATCTTCCCAACCCAGGGGTTGAACCCAGGTCTCCCACATTGCAGGCATGTCCTTTATTGTCTGAGCCACCAGGGATCTCACTCAAGTGTCTCCTCATTCAACCCTCGCAGGAGCCTGGGCATTGCCAGCTTCATCATCATGTTACCTCCACCCGACTCCCCAGCCCCACTGCCAAACCATTTTTTTAAAAAATTTTGGAACTGACCACCCCCTGACACAAATCAATATTAAGTATTGGTTTATTGTCTAATAGCATGTGAGCAACACAAACTTTTAGGTCTCTGAATGAAATTCAAATTCAGCAGTGGTTTCCAAACTCTAGGGGCCCACAGTTATTACTATTATTTTTTAAAGACTTTTTAAGAGAAGTTTTAGGTTCACAACAAAATTGAAGGAAAGGTATAGCTATTTCCCATATGCCCTCTGCCCCCATACATGCATAGCCACCCCGTTACCAATATCCTCCACCAGAGAGGTCATTTGTTACAACTGATGAACTTACACTGATATATCATAATCACCCGAAGTTCACAGTTCATATCAGGGCTCACTCTTGGTGTTGTACATTCTATGGGTTTGGACAAATCTATCCACCATTATAGTATCACACAGAGTATTTTCACTGCCCTTGGAATCTTCTCTGCTATGCTGATTTAATTCCTCCTTCACCTCTAATCCTTGGCATGATCTTTTTGTCTCCATAGTTTTTCCTTTTCCATGTAGTTGGAATTATATAGTACATAGTCTTTCAGATTGATTTCTTACAAGTAATATGCATTTAGAGTTCCTCCACATCATCCCTTGGCTTAATAGTACATTTGCTTTTAACATGTGATAACACTTAATTGCCTAGATGTGCTGCAGTTTATTTATCCATTCTTCTGCTAAATGACATCTTGGTTGCTTCCAGGCTTTGGCAAGTATGGATAAAGCCACTATAAACATCTGTGTGCAGGTTTTTGTGTAAAATGAAAAAGTGTTCAACTCCTTTGGGTAAATACAAAGAAGTGTGTTTGCTGGGATATATGCTAAAAGCATGTCGACTGTTATAAGAAACTGCCAAACTATCTTCCAAAGTGACTGTACTAGTTTGCATTCCCACCAATGACGAATGAGAGATCCTATCACTTCACATTCTTACCGGCATTTGGTGCTGTCAGTGTTCCAAACTTTGGCCATTCTAATAGGTATGTATTGGCATCTCATTGTTGCTTTAGTTCTAATTTCCCTGCTGACATGACATGGAGATTTTTTTTCATATACTTATTTGCTATCTATGTATCGTCTTTGGTTGGACTGATGCTGAAGCTGAAGCTCCAATACTTTGGCCACTTGATGTGAAGAACCGACTTATTGGAAAAGATCCAGATGCTGGTAAAGTTTGGAGACAGGAAGAGAAGGGGACGACAGAGGATGAGTTGGTTGGATGGCATCATCCAACAATGAGTTTTGCAAATTCTGGAAGACAGTGAATTACTGGGAAGCCTGGTGCACTGCAGCCATGGGGTTGGAAAGAATTGGAGACAAGTTAGTGACTGAACCACAAACAGCAACAATCATTAAGAGTCAACAGTCTACTTTTGCTCAACTTGTTTTCTTACAGTTGCATTTTATGAAAGCTTTGTATATTTTAAGTAATAGTCTTTACTTAGATTTGTCTTTTACAGATATTTCCTTCCAGTCTGTGGCTCATCTTCTCAATCTCTTGACACTGTCTTTCCTAGAGCAGAAGTTTGTACTTGTAATGAGGTCCAGTGTATGAAATATTTCTTTCATGGATTGTGCCGTCTCGTGTTATATCTAAAAATGTACTGCTATACCTTAAGTCATCTAGGTTTTTTCCTGTTATCTTCTAGTTTTATAGTTTTGCACTTTACATTTAGGCTTATAATCCATTGTGAGTTAATTTCATGAAGAGTCACAGTTATTACTTGACCCAGTAGCTCCCTAAGGATAATATTGAGACATCAAAATTGAGAGTTATGACTCCCTAGATGACTGCAAGTTAGCACATGTGTTCCTCATCCAGTCATTTGTTCACTCATTCCCTAGGCATTTTCTGAGCACCTTTTGGGTGCCTGAGAATATGCAGACAAAAACAATAATTTTCTATCTTCTTGAAGATGAAGGACCAACACTGGTCAAAGGTTACAGAAAAGCCAGACAGGAAGATGGAGCACCAGGAGTTAAATTAGACACCAGGATGGCATAGAGTTTCAATGTTGGCCATAGTTAGCCAGGGCTGGGTCTTTACTCCTTTCAGAGTACGTGAGAGCCACGCCACTAAGAGGGAAAGGTAAAAGAAGGGGGATCCAAATAGACAAGGATTGGCCTCTGCAGGATTAAGCAAGCACAATATTATGATATTAGGCAATGCTATCTAAATCCCTTGTCAGATCTCCCCTCCAGGAAAGCAGCCCTACACCTCCTTCTGTCATAGCCCTTCACGTGCCTCTCCTAGTCTCCCCCTGCGTCTGGTCCATGCTCTATCGCTGTTTATCTCTCAGGCTGGCTAATTATCGCTTCATGTTGCAGGGCGCTCATCACCCCTCCCACCCAACTCACAAAATACTATGAGCTCTTGACAGCAGGAATCAGAATGGCATCTCCAGGGCCCCAAACCTGGCAGGAGTAGAAGGCTTTTCTATCATCCTGGAGAAGCAGACAAATAAATTGAGAGTCAGCAAATAGGCTCTGGGTCTGGAGGCAGACAGATCATGACAGGAGAGTGTTTCAAGCAGCCACATGGCAGTTATAACTGAGACAAATCTCTTCCATGATGTGTAAAAGTTGGATGCTATTTTAGGATGCTATAGAAGGATAGTATCCAGAAATGTGGTGGTCAGTTCCCAGTAGCACATTTTAATAGGAATATCAGTTAAGCAGAACATAAGCAAAGAATGATAACAACAACAACAAAAAGGACAGGTCTACAAACATCTGCCATTATGACAAGCCAATGGAAGTGAAAAAAGGATTGTTTATTAAGAAAAGGGGCTTAGGGATTATGTGGTACCAAAATTTGGATCTTTAAACATAATTGTTTTTACACAGTTCAAAAGGAAAGCACTAAGATCAAGTAATGTTTAAAAGAAACACAACAAAGTAAAATATTATGGCAGTTAGAGCTACCCAAAATGAAACTAAGCTTCCCAAGTGGTGCCAGTCATAAAGAACCTGCCTGCTAATGCAAGAGAGGTAAGAGACGTGAATTTGATCCCTTCTCAGGAAGATCCCCTGGAGAAGAAAATGGCAACCCAGTCCAATATTCCTGCCTGTGAAATCCCATGGACAGAGGAGCCAGGGGGGCTACTCCATGGGGTCACAGAGTCAGACACAATTGAGCTCATGCACAAACAACAACAAAAATGAAATTAGATTTCCTGTTGAAATGAGATTTTCGCCACTGTACATATTCAAGGGTAGATAGCCATTAAAACAAGTCAAAACATCTCACATCCATACATGACTACTGGAAAAATCGTAGCTTTGACTAGATGGATCTTTGTTGGCAAAGTAATGTATCTGCTTTTTAATATGCTGTCTAGGTTGGTCGTAACTTTTCTTCTAAGGAGCAAGGGTCTTTTAATTTCATGGCTGCAGTGATTTTGGACTCCTCCCCGCCACCCGCCAAAAAAAGTATGTCCCAGTTTCCATTGTTTCCCCATCTATTTGCCATGAAGTGATGGGATCAGATGCCATGATCTTAATTTTCTGAATGCTGAGTTTTAAGCTAAATTTTTCACTGTCCTCTTTCATCAACAGACTCTTTAATTCTTTGCTTTCTGCCATAAGGGTGGTGCCATCTGCATATCTGAGGTTGTTGATATTTCTCCCTGCAATCCTGATTTCAGCCTGTGCTTCATCCAGCCTGGCGTTTTGCATGATGTGCTCTGCATGTAAGTTAAATAAGTAGGGTGACAATATACAGCCTTGATGTACTCTTTTCCCCATTTGGAACCAGTCTGTTGTTCCATGTCCAATTCTAACTGTTGCTTCTCAACCTGCATATAGATTTCTCATGAGGCAGGTCAGGTGTCTAGTATTCCCATCTCTTGAAGCATTTTCCACAGTTTGTTGTGATTCACACAGTCAAAGGCTTTGGCATAGCTAATAAAACAGAAGTTGATGTTTTTTTGGAACTCTCTTGCTTTTTTTATGATCCAACAGATGTTGGCAATTTGATCTCTGGTTCCTCCGTCTTTTCTAAATCCAGCTTGAATGTCTGGAAGTTCATGGTTCACGTATTGCTGAAGCCTGGCTTGGAGAATTTTGAGTGTTACTTTGCTAGAATGTGAAATAAGTACAATTGTGTGGTAGTTTGAACATTCTTTGCCATTGCCTTTCTTGGGGATAGGAACGAAAACTGACCTTTTCCATTTTTTTCCCCCTGATTTCTTTTTCCAGTTTCTCTTCCAGCTCACTGATGAAACGTGGTCTACTGAAGAAGGCAAAGGCATATCACTTCTGTGTTCTTGCCTTGAGAACCCCATGAATGGTGTGAAAAGGCAAGAAGATAGGACACTGAAAGATGAACTTCCTGGGTCAGTAGGCACCCAATACACTACTGGAGAGGAGTGGAGAAATAACACCAGAAAGAATGAAGCCAAAGTGAAAACAATGCCCAGTGGTGGATGTGACTGTTGATAGAAGCAAGGTCTGATGCTGCAAAGAGCAATATTGCACAGGAACCTGGAATGTAAGGTCCATGAATCAAGGCAAATTGGAAGTGGTCAAACAGGAGATGGCAAGAGTGAATGTTGACATTCTAGGAATCAGCGAACTAAAATGGACTGGAATGGGTGAATTTAACTCAGATGACCATTATATCTACTACTGTGGATAAGAATCCCTTAGAAAAAAAGGAGTAGCCATCATAGTCAAGAAAAGAATTCAAAATGCAGTACTTGGGTGCAATCTCAAAAACAACAGAATGATCTCTGTTCTTTTCCTAGGCAAACCATTCAATATCACAGTAATCCAAGTCTATTCCCTAACCAGTAACGCTGAACAAGCCAAAGTTGAATAATCCTATGAACACCTACAAGATGTTCTAGAACTAACACCCCCCAAAGATATCCTTTTCATTATAAGGGACTGGAATGCAAAAGTAGAGAAGTCCAGGAGACTTATTAACTCAGGCTTGAGTAAATTAAGTAAGGACTGGTTATACCAAATTAGAGTATATGATACCATTGTTAGTGGAAAGTCAGGGTTCCTAGTACATCGAACTTGAAGAAAGAGGCAAGAAAAGGTAGAAATGGAAATCTCATTGAAATGTGGGGCTAAGGGGGCAGGGGGGGGGTCATTATTATGAGCAGAATTTCTGCCTAACATACTGCATAATCATCCCATTTAATCCTCGCAGCTACACTCTGAAGTGCCATTGAGAAAAGTGGACACAGAGATGTTAACTAGTCACCTGGGAGTCACACGGCCTGCCTTATACCGAAGTATTTTTATCTCATGATCTCATCAGAAAGGTCGTTGACTTTGCTCTCAAGGTGGTAATTAGAGGATCGTGCAAAGCACCAGAAGCATAGGACTGTTTTGAAATAAAGGAAAGTGATGGATAATTTCTCTAGAGGATACACTATTTGCTGGGATCTATTGACTATAGTTCTCACCTCTCTGACCACCCAAGCTCAGTGAGAGAGCAGAGTTACTCCACAGTAATCTGCCCCCCTACAGAAAACCACTAAGAAACAAATCTTGAAGTTGGACCATGGGTCAGTATATGATAACAAGCATCAAGAAGAAGATTTTTATTGAAATTGAAACAAAACAAAAATCTAAATACTCCAAGAGCTTTCTCTTTACTATTTATAGCATCATGAATGTTCTTGAGATTAGATAGATAGATCGACAGATAGATAGATAGTAATTCTTTGCACTGCCTACAATATAGCTACAATAAATGTACATTTATGCATGGCAAAAAATCAGAAGAGATCATGTGGTGTTGGCTCCCATGAATTTCTTTTGACTGCAACTTATTCGTCTTCTTCTAAGTGCAAATAACAAGAAATCCCTTACATCTTGATTCATATACATGGATATCTACTTCAAAATCCATTATTGGAAGTTGGAGAAATTTTGAAAATTGAGAGCTATGTGCCAAAGAGGATTGAACAACATGGGAAGATGTTCAACATCATTAGCCACTGAGGAAAGACAGATTAAAACCACAATGAGATGTCACTCCAAACCTAACAGAGTGGGTAAAATTAAAAATAATGATAAACACCAAAGGTTGATGAAGATACAGAGTAACAAGATCATTCATACACTGCTAGTAGAACTGTAAATTTGTAAAGCCACTCTGGAAAACATTTTGCTTTTTCTAATCCATGGATCAATATCACTTTTCTGATTATGATACTATACTCAAATTTTGTAAGATGTTTCCATTGGTGGGGATAGTTAGGTAAAGGGTACATAAGATCACAAGTCTCTAGGTTCTATTTATTATTATCTCAAAATTAAAAGTTTAATTAAAAATAATAGACCAGCCAAGTTTTACTTTACATGCCGGGTTTCTGCAATTTGTACATTCTTTTATTCTGCTATTCCTGTGATGGACAATAAGTACAACTGGTTGTGGTAATGATATGAGATGCTGTTTATAATGCTCTTTGTTGCTACTGTTCTTCAGTCACTAAGTCATGTTCGACACTTTGCAGTCCCATGGACCGCCAGGTTCCTCTGTCCTTCACTATGTTTCGGAGTTTGCTCAAATTCATGTCCACTGAGTCAGTAATGCTATCTAATCATCTCGTCCTCTGCCACATCCATCTCTTCTGCCTTCAGTCTTTCCCAGGATCAATTTCTTTACCAAGGAGTCGCCCTTCACACCAGGTGGCCAAAGTACTTGAGCCTCAGCTTCAGCATCATTCCTTCCAATGATATAATGCGCTTAGCTCAGTGATTTGTTGACTTAGTGCATTAGCACACAGTATATTTCAATAAATGTCTTTAACTATCATGAAGGGAAACATACTAGTTTGCAAACTTGTCATGTGTCTCAAGAGTGGATGTGGTTTTTTGGCACTCAGTTACTTAATTTTGTGGAGAAGGCAATGGCACCCCACTCCAGTACTCTTGCCTGGAAAATCCCGTGGACAGAGGAGCCTGGTGGGCTGCAGTCCATGGGGTCGGTAAGAGTCGGACATGACTGAGCGACTTCACTTTCACTTTTCACTTTCATACATTGGAGAAGGAAATGGCAGCCCACTCCAGTGTTCTTGCTTGGAGAATCCCAGGGACAGGGGAGCCTGGTGGGCTGCCATCTATGGGACTGCACAGAGTCAGACACGACTGAAGTGACTTAGCAGTAGCAGCAGTAGTACTTAATTTTGTCATTTAATATAAGGGCACTTGTGGATTGCCTGCAATTTGGACGCCATTCAATAGCTTAAGTTTCATTGTATTTTTGACAAATGAAGGGGGATAGAGGCACAGATACTGGAGCACCATGCCAACTTAGGAGAGTGTTGAGAACACTTTGTCTCAGCCTTTATTCGTTGTGGGAATGCTACTTGACATTTTTGGTAAGCAGGCAAGGTAGGGGTAGACACCAAAGCAAGAGGAAAAATCTTTTTCTCACTGTGTTATGCCTGGTTTACCTTAAATTTCTATACCCGGATGTGCCTTTCTTAAAGCTACATTTCCTGCTGAGATGTTTCAAGGCCAAAGACAGGGAGAAGCTCCAGGGCTGGAAGGGGCAAGCGCCTTCTGTTTACACACCATTCTCTGCTGTGTTTGGGAGTCAACGCAGCTGGTATGCTGGGTCCGTGCATCCATATGGATCCCCATTTTGCCTGTGTGCTTTTTGAAAGCACAAAATTAGAGTCATCTAGCTCCCTTTGAAATGGCCAGCTTCCCAAGAAGAATGAGAGGGGACCACACAGAAAAGTCTTAATGAAGCAGTGGAGGAGCCAGATACAAGGTGTGAGCCCCGCGCACATCCACGGAAAGGCCTTGGTGCCTGCCAAGTCCTTTCTCTACAAGCAGGCTGCCTGGAGGAGAGGGCAGGAAACACTGGCCCCAGGCAGCGTCTGCTTCGCTTCCCTCCTGCTCTAGCGGGGCATTTTCCCCAAGGTTTGGGGACCAGGGAAATATGCCATATACTGAAATGAGAAGCATCAGCAGAGCTGACATTTTTATCAACCTCAATCCCTAAATGAGCTCTTTGGGAGGATAGCAGCCAAATAAAGCAGCCTGTCACCTTCAAAATGGCATTCTTCACTATGAGGCTGTGCAGAGAATTTTAGAAAGTAGCTCTGAAACAGGCTCAGGATTTACTAAGAAAGGGAAGACCGCTTTGACATTTGCCCAGATCAAAACAGGACTTCAAATACGCAAAACACACCTGTAACTCGGCTCTCCACTTTTGCTCGCTCAGCATCTCTCCTGTGGGCACTTTTTCTCCTGTGTTAGGTACCTGCTAGGGGCAGAAGTACCTGAGAGGCAGACTCCATTCCTGTAAAGAGACGGGCACTCCCATGGGGGTTGAGTGGGAGGCCAGAAAGACGGCGTGATGCCTGCAAGGTCTGGGACCCAGGGAAGGCACCGAAATCCTTCCAAGGCAAGGATAACTTCCTAGAGGAGCTGCCTTGAAAGCTGAGACCTGAAAGATGAAAAGGAGAAAGCTAGACAGGGTGTTAGGGGAGAGAAGGATGGAGAAGAGATGAGATGGAAAAATGCACAGCAGGGTAAAAAAAAGCAAAGTATCCTGAGACGGAGGTTCTCAACACAGGGCCTCCTCAGATATTTTTGCCTCCTCAGTTTCCCCATTTGGCAGCATGGGGTAGGTGTTCTTGGTTAGGGCTTCTCTGATGGTTCAGTGGTAAAGAATCTGCCTGCCATGCAGGAGACCTGCGTCTGATCCCTGGGTCAGGAGGATCCCCTGGAGGAGGGCATGGCAACCCTCTGCAGTACTTTTGCCTGGAGACTCCCATGGACAGAGGAGCCTGGTGGGCTACAGTCCATGGGGTCGCACAGAGTTGGGCATGACTGAAGCAGCTAAGCAGCAGCAGCAGCCTTCTTGGTAATCTCAGTGCAGCGGTGGGAGTGGGTGAAAAGTCAGGAAGTTCCTGCAGTGCAGAGGAACAGGCCACAGCAAAGAATCAGCCAGAGGCAACAGGAGCTGTGGCGAGGAGGAGAAAGTCCAGCCCGGGAGCGAGACTCTGGACAGCATCTGTTCACAGCACTGTGTTAACACTAATCATTACTTCTTGGGCTCTGAAAGCAGGTAAAAAGTAAACTTCATATGCTGTTTCTGGTAAGTTTCACATGCCACTTCTGGTGTCATTTGAGGCTGTTATCCTCACTCAATCTTCAAAAAATTTTTCTTTCTGGTTTTTTCTTTTTTTTTTTTTTTGGATGAATAGGTAGAATCAAGTGGAAGCACTGATGGGAGGAAGAGTAAAACAAATACATTAAAAAATCATTTTTAAAAGATTTATTTTAAATTGAAGGCTAGCTCCTTTACAGTACTGTGTTGCTTTCCACCATACATCAACGTGAATCAGCCACAAGTATACACATACCCTCTCCCTCTTGAACCTCCCTCCCATCTCCCTCCCCACCCCACCCCTCTAGGTTGTCCCCAGCCCCGGTTTAAAAGCCTTTCTACTAGCAATGTTTCCTCTGTTTGTTTTGTACTTTCTATCTTTGCTTGCTCCAGCACCTCTCTCCTCTTAGGCCCAGCTACAGCTTTCCTTCTTTTCATTGCAAGAGGTAAGCAAGACTGGAGATGTCATCAACGTCGGTCAGTGGAAATTTGCAGATTCCCCAAAGAGATAAAAATAGGATTATCCAAATGAGGCAAGTAGGTCTAAAGCTCCTAAAACACTGCTCACATATTGAGAAGATTGTGGTTATATTATCTGCATTAAGACACTAATAAATAGTTCCTGGTTTATACTTCAGCTCTCATCAGTATTAATGTAAGAATCAATGTGTCATACGGATTCTGAGTCCACTAAGAACATTCCCACTGACAGTGGTAAGCGGTGACATACTGGTCTGGGCACTAAGATGTGAGACAAAATCCCCCTTTCTCATTCCCTATCTTGACAATCCATACAACCCTTAAACAAAGGGGGCAAAATCACTTTTGGAAAATCTTCTTACAAAGTGTGAATATCTAATATCCCAGGCACATGGTCAGTTAATACAGTCTAGCATACATGAAGGAATTTGCTGAACGCTGACAGCACTGGGTAATACTTAATTTTACTATTGCATATTTATGAAATTAATGATAGGACACTTACCTTCCTGCCTAGCTTTCACTCTAGGATGATAGCATTTGATCCTCTGAGACTGTGCAGTCATTAAGCCCAGAATTAAAGGCAAGAGTGATCTGGAACGGAGGGAGGTGACAAACAGAGATGATGTGAGAAGCCCCATATTAAATGCAGGCGTTAATGAGAACTGAGTGAAGCAAACGTGTGGGGATTTTCGGCCAACTTGCCAGGTAAGGCTCCATTTTTATAGATGTGACCCATGACCACTGCTATGACTGAGGGGTTATCAAATCCCAAATCCTGTGATTCCAGGCTTTGCTCCATTTCCAGACTAATATTTCTACCAGAGACACCATATCTCATTTGAAATTTCTAAGACACAGAATGTTTGAAAAAGAAAAGAAAGAAAAACTCCTTAACAGCCTTTTATGTTGTTAGTGAAAAAGAAAGACTTCAATATATTATTATTCAAAACATGATAATTGGTTATGAATCACAGTTCTTCAGTGTGGATATCTTTGTAACCACGTTGTTAACTGAAATTAGCAAGTGACTATGGTAGCCAGTTGGAAATGTTAATGTCTTTTCTCATTTTTGAAATCCAACCCCAGTGCTATCAGATGCAGGAACTTATCTAAAGGGTCTCTACATTCTACAAATGAGACTCTGAATACTGTCAAAGTAAAACAGCACAGTAGATTCTAACATCTATCTAAAAATCACTTGGGGTCGAAACACATAAAATCAACCTTCTTGTCATGGGAACTACTGAATAAAAACTTTACATTGTAAATATTCAAGAATTGATAGTCAAAGACAGTTTCAATAGCTCACAATCACAAAGCATGCTCACTAACCTGGATAATGGATGACAAGTAGAATTCATGTGATGGATAAGCCCTGGGTGGGTTGGAGAAGCTGTTTAGACACATGTGATCTGTTTGGACCAGAGCAGGATTCCCCATCCACCTCTGCCACAGGCATGAAAGAAAGAAATGGTAGCATAATTGCATCTTAACTCTTAATAATTTTTAGTGATTAAGCAGTAAAGTTCTGGAAAAGGGTCTCAAGAACTTTTCTTTAGCTAAATATAGTACTTGTGAGTTTATCTATGCATGACATAGAAAAAGATTATATTTTTATACTATATGATATACATATATAATATACCATATAAGATATACAATTGATTGTTTTTAATTTCAAAAAGAATTTTAATGAAAAGCCCACACGGTATCTCCCCAAACACACCCCACTGATTGAGAGTTTATGTCATTAGGCAAGATTTTCAGGGGACACTTCAGTTTTCTATAGGCAGAAATTTACAATAGGAATTAAAGCCAAAGAAATGTGCCCTGACTTTTCAAGATGTGACTTAATAAAGCGTATTCATAACAATCATGCCTCCAAAAATAAGGCAATATGGCAATGACCATTCAGAAATGAAGCCGGCAAGGTGTACATTCAGGTCTAGAGAGACACCACTTAGCAACTAAACAACAACAGCATAGACAGATGCAGCTAAAAGGAACACAGACTATAGGAGCGGCCAAGGTTTGCAAAGAGTCTGATAAAAAATGACCTTACAGAACAGTTTTACTCCAACAACATGCCCACTGAAACCAGCGCCTCAGGCTGTAGCTGGAGCTGCAGTGGGAACTGTACCCATTTCCTGCCTTCAGAGAACTGGATAAAGCAGGGGGAGATCAGTGAGGAGGCATAAAAAAGCAATTTTCTTATCTGTCCTCCATAATTCTGCAAACAAGAGCAACCTTTACCTGGAAACCCATTGAAAAATTCAGCCTACCTCTGAGGCTTATTTTTAGAGATCACACTTTATACTATATAGCCAACCATATACAGATACGATTAAAACATTTCCACTTAAAATTTATTTTACTGTTACAGTGAAAGCATCTGAATCTCAGTTAAAGCAGTCATTCTTTAGAAGACCTGTGCCCATAGGTACATACCAAAAACAATTGCAGCTTGTAGTTTTGTAGCTGAATTAGCAGAGCTTCATATTTGAATTAGTGAAATTCTAAAATAACAATCCTGCCAAATGATAATGATTTTGTTAAAACATTTTTAAGTCTTGTGATGTGCTCTCGCACCTTTTTAAAAATTATTTAATAGGAGGCTAATTACTGTACAATATTGTGGTGGTTTTTGCTCGTGCATCTTGTGGTTTGGTAAGCTTCATTTGGGAGAGTGTGTCTAATTTCTAGGACTGTCTCTAACGTCATACACACACACACACACACACACTATATATATCTTTCAAAGCTAACATGTGCCTCTTAACTACGAATCGAGTTATTAAAGAGCCCCAACCACCTCCGGCATCTTGCAAGAACAATGAGGCAAATGATCGAGGTGGTGGCGAGCGAGCTGATAACTTTATATGCGGCGTCTCGGCTCGGTGACCCACAAATCTCCTTTGATACGCCAGGCAGGAGAAAGAGCTTGAAAGGATCAGGAGGAAATGGGGCCCGATGAAGCCATCATGTGACAAGAATCCTCAGACTGCAGCAGACAGGAAAAAAAAAGAGCGAAAGCAGAGGAAGGCGCGCGCGGCCAGAGCTGATAGAGACGTCTTCGCAAGAGCCTGGGTCCGGGCAGCGCGACCACCGAGAACGCGGCGGGCGCGCGGCGGGCCAGGCCGGCGAGACATCTTTGATAAATTAAAGAAATCTCCATGGAAATTAGCATGAAACATTGTCTAATCTGCCTCTTTTCACTGCCGACAAGGGTCACTGGTTTAGCTTCCCTCTTATTTTATTATTCCCTGGCCACTTCCCAGCATCTTTATCCCCTCCCATCCCGCTAGGGGTTTTCAGCCCTTCCAGACTGTAGCCTTCCTAAGATGCTTAACCCTTTTAGACCACCTTTCCTGAGATGAGGTAGTAGTATTGCTGCTGCGGCTGCAGCTGTTACTCTTTTATCATCAGGAAGTAGCATCAGAACTGCGGCTTAGCGTCACTACTGCGGGTTACACCCACGCTACCTAACATTCCGGTTACTCCTGCAACACTGTGGCCAGCAGCAGCGCACACGGACGGAGGCGCTCTCAGTTCAGTCCAGTCGCTCAGTCGTGTCCAACTCTGCGATCCCATGAACCGCAGCACGCCAGGCCTCCCTGTCCATCACCAACTTCCGGAGTCCACCCAAACCCATGTCCACTGAGTTAGTGATGTCATCCAACCATCTCATTCTTTGTCGTCCCCTTCTCCTTCTGCCCTCAACCTTTCCCAGCATCAAAATCTTCTCAAATGACTCAGCTCTTCACATCAGGTGGCCAAAGTACTAGAGTTTCAGCTTTAACATCAGTCCTACCGATGACCACCCAGGACTGATTTCCTTTAGGATGGACGGATTGGATCTCCTTACAGTCCAAGGGATGCTCAAGAATCTCCAGCACCACAGTTCAAAGGCATCAACTCTAATCCCTGGGCAGTGTGGTCATTACCTTGCATCCTTTCCCAGTCCAGCTGTCGGGTGGGCAAGCCCACAGTTGCCTTGCCACCTTAACTGTGTCAGAGGGCTGTTGCTTGCTCTGATAATGCAATGGCATGGGCGGTGGTCAAGCGCCCTGGGCTGTCCTGAGAATGTGTGAGTGTGCCAGGCATTGAGAGTACACAGCAAGTGAGCTGATGCTTGCATGTGTGTGCAAGCGTGCATGAAAACCCTTAGGCATGCCACCTAACCTCTCTGAGCTTCTCATAACCCAGTACAATGCAGCTGATAGATTCTCAGAAGGTTGTGGAGAACATTATAGGGTGTAAAGGGAAAGAAAATGCACAGGCCAACATAGATGCCCAGAAAACACCACCACCACCGTTATAAATGAGAGCCACACACCCTGCAATAATTTTTTTTTAATGTGTAAAATATTAACTGGAAATTACTTCTTTAGGTCTCTTATTCATGAAACATCTCTAAATGGAGACTTTTAGCATTGAATCAACTTCCATAAAATAAACTTAAAACAAGTAAAAAGCTAATAATTCCCTGGTGGTCCAGTGGTAAGGATTCCATGCTTCCAGTGCAGGAGGTGTGAGTGGGATCCCTCTTGGGGGAACTAAGATCCAGCAGGTTGTGTGGAATGGCCAAATAAATAAATTAATACAATAAATAAATAAGTAAACACATTATGCATTAAGTGCTCAGATGTGTGCTTGCTTAGCTGTGTCTCTTTTCGACTTTTTGGACTGTGTCCATGGGATTCTGTAGGCAAGAATAACTGGAATGGGTTGCCATTTCCCTCTCCAGGGAATCTTCTCAACCCCAAGGGTTAAACCCGCATTTCTTGTGTCTCCTGCACTGCAGGTGGGCGCTTTACCCACTGAGCCATGGGGAAGCCCTGAGTGCTCACATGTGCTAGTTATCTTTTCAGATACTATGTTAGTTAAACCCTACAGGAATTTAATTTTGCTGAGTTCTTTGCACCTAGAGGCTCCACTTCCCTTTCTTCATCTCCGTATTGCTAATTCCTTAAATAATTCCTAACACATGTTACAGCCTTCTTGTCACTCTCAAAAGCTTTGGGGTTCCATGTACTACAAGAACCATACATATCTTATTTGGTCTTATTGAGAACTCTACAAGTTAGGTATCACTCCCATTTTGCAGATGGGAAAACAGTAAAGAAAGTAAAGAAGCTTGCCACAAATCACACTGTTATTGATCAGTGGTTTTGAAATGGGAGGGTCTGATTTATCCCAGTGGCCACGTTCAATTCACCAGTGATCTCCATCTTCTGAAAGAGAAACTGGAGGCCAAAGAGATGAAGTGACTTTTCCCATCACCCATACATCGCTGCCAAGATCTGTAGGAGGTTTAGTCAGCTTTGGAGTGTATGCTATCTCCACAGAGCTCAAGAAGCCAGTCAAGCTGTCGTTTTAACAATTATCATCCAGTTTTTGGTGTCATTTCTGCATTTTGTATAAGTAGATCCAGGGATAGTCATCTTCACTATTTTGTGAAGAATTTATATGTAAGCTTTTCTAGTGGTTTTGTTTTGTTTTGTTTTTTGTATGTGTGTGTTTGGAAATCTAGAGATCTCTTTCAGGTTTTCTGAAGGACTCAATATCTTATTCCCAGACAGCAGAGAGTATGTTGAAACAGTATCTCAAAAACAAAACCAGTTTTTTTCCTACAGTATTCAACAGTTAAGACTTAAACAGGGCTTCCCTGATGGCCCAGTGGTTAAGAATCCTCTTTGCAATGCAAGGGATACCATGGTTTGATCCATGGTCTGGGAGAATCCCACATGCTGTGTAGCAACTAAGCCTGTGCTCCACAAGTACTGAGCTCTGGAGCCCACGAGCCCCAGCTACTGAGCCTACACAGAGCAAGAACTGAAGCCCACGAGCCTTGAACCCATGCTCTGCAAGAGAGGCCATCTCAGTAAGAAACAGGCACAGCACAGGGAAGGGCTGCCCCTGCTCACTGCAACTATAGAAAGTCCAAGCACAGCAAAGAAGACCCAGCACAGTCAAAAATGAATAAATATTTTCAAAACACTTGAACTGTAATAGTTTCTAGAATAATTAGTATTTGTTTTCATCCTATTACATTTATTGAGAACTCTACAAGTTAGGTATCACTCCCATTTTGCAGATGGGAAAACAGTAAAGAAAGTAAAGAAGCTTGCCACAAATCACACTGTTATTGATCAGTGGTTTTGAAATGGGAGGGTCTGATTTATCCCAGTGGCCACGTTCAATTCACCAGTGATCTCCATCTTCTGAAAGAGAAACTGGAGGCCAAAGAGATGAAGTGACTTTTCCCATCACCCATACATCGCTGCCAAGATCTGTAGGAGGTTTAGTCAGCTTTGGAGTGTATGCTATCTCCACAGAGCTCAAGAAGCCAGTCAAGCTGTCGTTTTAACAATTATCATCCAGTTTTTGGTGTCATTTCTGCATTTTGTATAAGTAGATCCAGGGATAGTCATCTTCACTATTTTGTGAAGAATTTATATGTAAGCTTTTCTAGTGGTTTTGTTTTGTTTTGTTTTTTGTATGTGTGTGTTTGGAAATCTAGAGATCTCTTTCAGGTTTTCTGAAGGACTCAATATCTTATTCCCAGACAGCAGAGAGTATGTTGAAACAGTATCTCAAAAACAAAACCAGTTTTTTTCCTACAGTATTCAGACAGTTAAGACTTAAACAGGGCTTCCCTGATGGCCCAGTGGTTAAGAATCCTCTTTGCAATGCAAGGGATACCATGGTTTGATCCATGGTCTGGGAGAATCCCACATGCTGTGTAGCAACTAAGCCTGTGCTCCACAAGTACTGAGCTCTGGAGCCCACGAGCCCCAGCTACTGAGCCTACACAGAGCAAGAACTGAAGCCCACGAGCCTTGAACCCATGCTCTGCAAGAGAGGCCATCTCAGTAAGAAACAGGCACAGCACAGGGAAGGGCTGCCCCTGCTCACTGCAACTATAGAAAGTCCAAGCACAGCAAAGAAGACCCAGCACAGTCAAAAATGAATAAATATTTTCAAAACACTTGAACTGTAATAGTTTCTAGAATAATTAGTATTTGTTTTCATCCTATTACAATGAAAGTGAAGGTGAAAGTCGCTCAGTCATGTCCGACTCTTTGCAACCCAACGGACTACACAGTCCATGTAATTCTCCAGGCCAGAATACTGGAGTGGGTAGCCTTTCCCTTCTCCAAGGGATCTTCCCAACCCAGGGATCCAGTCTAGGTCTACCATGCTGCAAGTGGATTCTTTACCAGCTGAGCCACCAAGGAAGCCCACATTCTGATTTTTTTTTTAATATGGGGCATTAACATTCAATAAGCACTGATTTTACATGTAAATCAACTTTAATGAATACAGTTGTATTTCAGAGGTATAGGGAAATTCATGATATAAATAATGCTATTGTGATTTATTTTGTAAAGCTAGATTGTTTGAGCAGAAATAATTATGCTTTTCATTCACTTCCTGTGTATGTGTGTATGTACATACGTATCTGGAGAGGTGAAGGTTGACAGCATGGTAACAACAGGATAGGAAGGCAGCAGAATAACAGGGTGTCATAGGGGATCATCACAGAATTCAGAGGCTGTGTCCTATCTATTACAAATAATAGAATCAGATATTTTATACTGTTGCTGATTGAGTCACGGGGTGGGGGCCGTGGTTTAACACATATCCACTTCTTTGAGCCCAATCCCTAGTAAAGTTTCCAGCACTGACAATATTTAAGAATTTTGGGCACACTGATATTTGGTCCGTGCCCCAGAGGCTGCTCCATATTCTTAAAGCACATTCTAGGAATGTTAACTCCTTTTAACGTAAATGCTGGGATAGCTGAATTCAGATGCCCAAACTCCTTTATCTGCTCCTTTTGTTTCTTTTTCAGGTAACTTTATCCCAAATCTGCCCTCTTAGCATTGGTCTCAGCTCCAAGAAAATGCATAGTGTGGGAGAGCTGGACTTAATCCTGTGTACACAAAACAATGGAAAAGCAAAGGTCAGCATGAAACACACATATGACTGGAGTTAGTGTATAGCTTGGGAAATGCGTATATTTCACATAAAAATTTACTGCAAGAATTTAAGTGTTACTAAATGGGTTTTAAAGCAAATGCTTAAAGATCCTCTGTG
The DNA here is from genome assembly GCA_006408675.1 of Madoqua kirkii. Classification (NCBI taxonomy): domain Eukaryota; kingdom Metazoa; phylum Chordata; class Mammalia; order Artiodactyla; family Bovidae; genus Madoqua; species Madoqua kirkii. The sequence continues at coordinate 20,045 of SJYC01085017.1, forward strand.
AATGTGTTGCGCTAAGTCATTTCAGTCATGTATGACTCCTTGTGACCCCATGGACTGTAACCTACCAGGCTCCTCTGTCCGTGGAATTCTCCAGGCAAGAATATCAGAGTGGGTTGCCATGCCCTCCTCCAGAGGATCTTTCTCTAGACAAATCTAAGTCAAAGATGCTTAATTGCAGAGGATATTCAAGGCACAATTCTCAATAAGTAAGAAGTAAGCAAAATTATCCTAATGAACAAAACATATTAATAAATATGAGGGTTACTTATGAATGAGATTGATGAAGAGCTGCTTCATTCATACCTCCTGCTGCTGCTGCTGCTGCTGCTAAGTCGCTTCAGTCGTGTCCGACTCTGTACAGTCCCATAGATGGCAGCCCACCAGGCTCCCCTGTCCTTGAGATTCTCCAGGCAAGAGCACTGGAGTGGATTGCCATTTCCTTCTCCAGTGTATGAAAGTGAAAAGTGAAAGTGAAGTCACTCAGTTGTATCTGACTTTTAGCGACCACATGGACTGCAGCCTTCCAGGTGCCTTTGTCCATGGGATTTTCCAGGCAAGAGTACTGGAGTGGGGTGCCATTGCCTTCTCCGTCATATTTCCTAGAGGACCCTATTGACTCCTTGATGTACTCACTATTCATCAACCCAATGTTCTACTCAGATCCCCAGTTTACCCTCATACAGTCTATTGCCTTAGAGAAGCTGAGATTACCGTCGAGAATGGGTCTGATTGTTCGAAGGATACTTATACTCCATTTCCAGATTGGGTAAAGACTGATCATTTGATCCAATTCTGACTAATGAGATGCCAAAAGTTGGGGGCAGTTCTTAAGAAGAATTATTGGGAACAATGCTCTTGCCATTTTCAACAATATAAATGGACTTTGAGGGCATCATGTTAAGTGAAATAAATCAGACAGAGAAAGGCAAATGCAGTGTGAGCTCTCACATGCATGGAATCTAAAAGAAGCAAGCACTAAGCTCAGCTTATGTGCATGCATGGTAAGTTGTTTCAGTCGTGTCCAACTCTTTGAGACTCCATGGACTATAGTGGATCACAATAAACCGTGGAAAATTCTGAAAGAGATGGGAATACCAGACCACCTGACCTGCCGTTTGAGAAATCTGTATGCAGGTCAGGAAGCAACAGTTAGAACTGGACATGGAACAACAGACTGGTTCCAAATAGGAAAAGGAGTACGTCAAGGCTGTATACTGTCACCCTGTTTATTTAACTTATATGCAGAGTACATCATGAGAAACGCTGGACTGGAAGAAACACAAGGTGGAATGAAGATTGCCGGGAGAAATATCAATAACCTCAGGTATGCACCCTTATGGCAGAAAGTAAAGAAGAACTAAAGAGCCTCTTGATGAAAGTGAAAGAAGAATGCGAAAAAGTTGGCTTAAAGCTCAACATTCAGAAAACAAAGATCATGGCATCTGGTCCCATCACTTCATGGGAAATAGATGGAGAAACAGTGGAAACAGTGTCAGACTTTATTTTGGGGGGCTCCAAAATCACTGCAGAGGGTGACTGCAGCCATGAAATTAAAAGACACTTACTCCTTGGAAGAAAAGTTATGATCAACCTAGATAGCATATTCAAAAGCAGAGACATTACTTTGCCGACTAAGGTCCATCTAGTCAAGGCTATGGTTTTTCCTGTGGTCATGTATGGATGTGAGAATTGGACTGTGAAGAAGGCTGAGTGCCGAAGAATTGATGCTTTTGAACTGTGGTGCTGGAGAAGACTCTTGAGAGTCCCTTGGACTGCAAGGAGATCCAACCAGTCCATTCTGAAGGAAATCAACCCTGGGATTTCTTTGGAAGGAATGATGCTAAAGCTGAAACTCCCATACTTTGGCCACCTCATGCAAAGAGTTGACTCATTGGAAAAGACTCTGATGCTCGGAGGGATTGAGGGCAGGAGGAGCAGGGGACGACAGAGGATGACTGTCTCTTATACACATCTAGATGAAATAGATGGAGAAACAGTGGAAACAGTGTCAGACTTTATTTTGGGGGGCTCCAAAATCACTGCAGAGGGTGACTGCAGCCATGAAATTAAAAGACACTTACTCCTTGGAAGAAAAGTTATGATCAACCTAGATAGCATATTCAAAAGCAGAGACATTACTTTGCCGACTAAGGTCCATCTAGTCAAGGCTATGGTTTTTCCTGTGGTCATGTATGGATGTGAGAATTGGACTGTGAAGAAGGCTGAGTGCCGAAGAATTGATGCTTTTGAACTGTGGTGCTGGAGAAGACTCTTGAGAGTCCCTTGGACTGCAAGGAGATCCAACCAGTCCATTCTGAAGGAAATCAACCCTGGGATTTCTTTGGAAGGAATGATGCTAAAGCTGAAACTCCCATACTTTGGCCACCTCATGCAAAGAGTTGACTCATTGGAAAAGACTCTGATGCTGGGAGGGATTGAGGGCAGGAGGAGAAGGGGACAACAGAGGATCAGATGGCTGGATGGCATCACTGACTCAAAGAACATGAGTCTGAGTGAACTCTGGGAGTTGGTGATGGACAGGGAGGCCTGGCGTGCTGCAGTTCATGGGGTCGCAGAGTCGGACATGACTGAGCGACTGAACTGAACTGAACTGGACTATAGTCCACCTGTCCAGGGGATTCTCCAGGCAAGAATACTGGAGTGGGTCGCTATGCCCTCGTACGGGGCATCTTCTCAACCCAGGGACCCAACCCAAATCTCATGTCCCCCCATTGGCAGGCAGGTTCTTTGCCACCGGCAACACTGGGGAAGTCCAAACTAAGCTTATAGATACAGAGAATACATTGCTGGTTATGTGGTGTGGTGGAGGAAGGATTGGACAGGGAATGGGTGAAGAGAGTCAAAAGGCACAAATTTCCAGTAAGTTATATATAGTTAAGTATACAGTTCAGTTCAGTTGCTCAATCGTGTTCGACTCTTTGAGACGCCATGAATCACAGCACGCTAGGCCTCCCTGTCTATTACCATCTCCCGGAGTTCACAGTATATATAATATATTGCAATATACAGTAATATATATATACAGTAATATATAATATACAGCAAGTTATGGGAGTAATATACAGTATGGTGACAACAGTTAATAATTTTGTATCACATATTTGTTAAGTTGCTAAGAGTGTCGGTCTTAGAAGTTCTCATCACAAGAAAAAAAGAAAAAGAAATTGCAGCTATGTATGGTGATAGATGTTAACTACACTTATTGCATTGATAATTTTGCAATGTATACACATATTGAATCATTATGTTATACACCTGAAATTAAGATGGTTTGTACCCACATTATACCTCAATTAAAAAAAATAATAATACTAAAAGGAAAAGTTAATGGTTAAAGGGAGAACTTAAACAATCTTTATACTGGAGTAAAATCCCGAAGTTAAAAACTATCAATTGCAGTAAAATTATAAAAAGTTAAAAAAGAAAGAAAGAAAGAAAGAAGGAGCCCAGGGCGGTCAGTTCATCTCTCTCTCTGTTGTTGTCTTGGATACAAAAATCATGAAGCCTGATAAGGACCATTACAAGTCACTACACTCTCTAGATTTGCAATGAAGTTCAAGTCCATGTAGAGCTAAGCTGAGAGAAGGGAGGAACTTGGATCTTCATAAGCCTCAGTTTGCCCACCTTGAACCTCTTCTTCTGTGAGATCCTCGTTTCCTTTCCTTACTGCTTCAACCAGTGAGATGTTTTTCTGTTCTGCACAGCAAAAAGCATCCTAAATTATATATGTTGAACTTCTCCAGAGAACCAACATACAGTTTTTATCACTTAAGAACCTGACACACCCCTCTAACATTGTTTTCCTATATTTTTGGTTGCATGTCTTTAGATTCTCATGGGACTTTTGTCATATCATTTTCTGTAGCAGATCAGTTTGTCTTTCCTTTCATGTGGTTGATTGAAGCACTTTTTTTCCCCCCTTAACGATAGTTTGGCAAAGTATTCCACCTTATTTAAAGTTTTGCTTTCTGAGGTTTCAGTTACCGCAGTCAGCCAAAAACATTACATGGTGGACTGTGGACATAAACGCATTTTAAACGCCCACTGGTTTAGTAGTGTGATGAAATCTCGTGCTTTCCCCAGCATCCCACGTGGGATGCGAGTCATCTCTTTGTCCAGTTAGCCACCCATTACTCAGTAGCCATCTAGGCTGTTAGATTGACTGTGGCAGTATTGCAGTGTTTCTGTCCATGTGACCCTTATTTTACTTAATACGAGCTCCAAAGCATGAGAGCAGTGAGGTGAGCACTTTGCACCTGCCAAAGAGAAACCATAACGTGCTTCCTTTAACTGAAAAGGTAAGTTACCTAGTTAATAAGAAAACCATTTGCTGAGATTGTTGGGATCTCTGGCAAGAACATACATTCTATCAGTGCAACTGTGAAAAAGGAAAAAGAAATCCACGCTGTTTGCTTTCATGCCTCAAACTGGAACAGTCACAGCCATAGCATGTGGTAAGTGCTTCGATAAGATGGAAAAGGCATTAAACTTTTACAATAAGATATTTAGTGAAAGAGAGGGGACGCATTCAGATAACTTTTATTACAGTACATTGTTATAATTGTTCTATTTTATTATTAGTTATTGTCAATGTTTTGTTTGTTATTTTTATTGCTTTAGATGTTTCGGGTGTATAGCATTACATTTCTAATTCTGTGCTCACCACCAAAACTCTAGTTTCCATCCCTCACCATACAGCTGATGCCCTTCTCTCATTTTATCCTCTCTGTCCCCTTCGCCTCTTGTAATCGCTACTTCGTTCTCTGTATCTACATAAAAATAAGCATAGCGTATGTAAGGTTCAGTATTCTCTGAACCTGGATGGGGTGGGGGGGGCAATTGTATATGTAAACTTTTAAATAAATAAATTTATTGAATTGCAATCTATGTAAAGAAAGGTGAACAAATCATAAGAGGGAAACAATGACTTTTCACAAAGGGAGAACATCCTTCTAATTACCATCCATATCAAAAATCAAAGTTTTGTTAATAAGTGGGAGTTTCCCTCAAGTCCCTTCCCAGTTACTAACGCACCCTCCTAGCCAAAAATAACCTATATTATGATAATTAAAGCACAGATTCATGCGACTTATTTTTAAACTTTCCATAAATGAATCAAACATACTGCTTCCGAATAACAAAAGTGTGTGTTCTCATTTGTCTGGCTTCCTTTAGTTCACTGTTATATTGGTCATATCCATCTATTGTAGGTAATTTATTCTAATTGCTGTATAGTTTTTCATTTAAACCATTAATTGTTTATTCCTTCTACTCTTTTGGTATCAGAGTTGTACTGGTCTTATAAAATGAGTCAAAAATAGTTTCCTTTTTTGTTTTAATGTATTTTGGATGAGTCTGTGTATAATGTTATTTCTTCCCTAAACACTTGAAAAAATAAGATGTGAATACAACTGGTCCT
>SJYC01085024.1:0-18634 GCA_006408675.1 Madoqua kirkii
GTATTAGTTTCAGGAATGCATAGTAGCAACTCAATATTTCAAAATGATCCTCACAAGAAGTCCAGTTACAATCTGTCACTATATAAAGTTATTACATTATTGTTGACTGTATTCCCTATGTTGTATCTTATATCCCCATGACATTCATTTTATAATCAGATGCTTGTATCTCTTAACCCTTTTCATCTAAAATGCCCATTCCCCAACCTCCTACTTCTCAGCAATCATGGGTTTGTTTTCTCTGTGAGTTCATTTCTGTGTTGTTTTTAGATTCCACATGTAAGTGACATCACTCAAGAACTGCACTTCTCTGATTCATCTCAGCATACCCACTAGGTCCATCCATGTTGTCACCAGTGGCAAGATCTATTTTTTATAGCTGAGAAATCTGTATACAGGTCAGGAAGCAACAGTTAGAACTGGACATGGAATAACAGACTGGTTCCAAATAGGAAAAGGAGTACGTCAAGGCTGTATACTGTCACCCAGCTTATTTAACCTCTCTGCAGAGTACATCACGAGAAACGCTGGGCTGGAAGAAACACAGCTGGAATCAAGATTGCTGGGAGAAATATCAATAACCTCAGATATGCAGGTGACACCACTCTTATGGCAGAAAGTGAAGAGGAGCTAAAGGGCCTCTTGATGAAAATGAAAGAGGAGAGTGAAAAAGTTGGCTTAAAGCTCAACATTCAGAAAACGACGATCATGGCATCCGGTCCCATCACTTCATGGGAAATAGATGGGGAAACAGCGGAAACAGTGTCAGACTTTATTTTGGGGGCTCCAAAATCACTGTAGATGGTGACTGCAGCCATGAAATTAAAAGACACCTACTCCTTGGAAGAAAAGTTATGACCAACCTAGATAGCATATTCAAAACCAGAGACATTACTTTGTTGACTAAGGTCCGTCTAGTCAAGGCTATGAGTTTTCCTGTGATCATGTATGGATGTGAGAGTTGGACTGTGAACAAGGCCTGAGCACCGAAGAATTGATGCTTTTGAACTATGGTATTGGAGAAGGCTCTTGAGAGTCCCTTGGATTGCAAGGAGATCCAACCAGTCCATTCTGAAGGAGATCAGCCTTGGGTATTCTTTGGAAGGAATGATGCTAAAGCTGAAACTCCAGTACTCTGGCCACTTCATGAGAAAAGTTGACTCATTGGAAAAGACTCTGATGCTGGGAGGTATTGGGGACAGGAGGAGAAGGGGATGACAAAGGATAAGATAGCTGGATGGCATCACGGACTCGATGGACATGAGTCTGAGTGAACTCCAGGAGATGTGATGAACAGGGAGACCTAGTGTGCTGCGATTCATGAGGTTGCAAAGAGTCAGACATGACTGAGCGACTGAACTGAACTGAATACTCCACAAGCGCACGTGTGTGTGTGTGTGTGTGTGTGTGTGACATACTCTTTGTCCATTCATCTACTGGTGTAAACACAGGCTGTTTCTTTGCCTGTACTCTTTATTTATTTATTTATTTATTTATTTATTTATTTTTTGTGGTGAAGGCACGCAAAGTTTTGAAGGCCATGTTAAAGAATTGTTGGCCTTTATCCTAAAAGCAGTGTGAACTGACGGCTGTGTTATGAACAGGGGAGTGTTTTGAGAGATTTATTCTGACTGCTCTGCAGAGAATGGCTTTGTCAGGAGCCATCATCAACATAGGAAGGGCATTTGGAATCTGTTCAGGTGATCAAGATGAGATGATGGCAATTGATTTAGGCAGTGACAACAGTAGTGGAGAGGAGTACAGAGATTTGAGAAGTAAACAGTAAATAGGTAGAAATTTCTATCAGTATGTGTATGAGTGGGAAGGAGATACAAAGATTTGTGGACACCACCTATTAAGGAGTTCCACAAACCTTTCATGTCTGTGCTCTTATAAATAATACTTCAATGAACATAGAGGTACATGCATCTTTTTAATTAATACTTTGTTTTCTTTCAAAAAGTAGCAAGAAGTAGCATTTCTGGATTTAATGATAATCCTATTTTTAATTTTTTGAGGAACCATCATACTATTTTCCATAGTGACTGTACCGATTTACATTCCCATCAACACTGCAGGAGGGTTGGCTTTATTCCATGGCCTCACTAATGTCTTTTTTTTTAAATAATCACTCTTTTGACAAGTATGAGGTAACATCTTGTGGTTTTGATTTGCATTTTCCTGATAAGTGATATTGAACATCATTTCATGTGCCTGTTGGCTATCTGTTCATCTTCTTTGGTAAAGTGTCTATTCAAGACGTCTGTCCTTTATTTAATCAGGTTGTTTGTGTGTTTTTTCTTCATATTAGGTTGTATAAATTCCTTATATAAGTTGGCTATGAAACTTTATCAGTTGTATGATTTGCAAGTATATTCTCCCATTCAAGTAGGTTTCCTTTTTGTCTTATGGATGGTTTCTTTCTCTGTACAAAAACTTCTAGTTTGATGTAGCTCTATCTATTTACTTTTGTTTTTGTTGTCCTCGACTGAGGACATGTGTCCAAAAACATATCACTGAGACTAAAGTTAAAGAGCTTACTGAAGAGCGATATTGCCATGCCCACTTGCACTTCCAAGCTCCAGCTAGGGAGTTACTGAGTGCCATCTCTTGCACCCACGGACCTTTAGCTAGAGAGCAGGAGAATAGTGCAACCATCTGCATCCACAGACCCAGTGGAGGAAGGCGGGGAGTGCTGCAAGGCTCGTAACTCTTCGGCTTCAGCAGCAGCGTGGAAGGATAGTGCCATGATTGCTTTTCCCTTTCCATATTAGAAAAGACCCTGATTCTGGGAAAGACAGAAGGCAGGACAAGAAGAGGATGACAGAGGATAAGATGGTTTGATGGCATCACCACTCAATGGACATGAGTCTGAGCAAGCTCTGGGAGATGGAGAAGGACAGGGAAGCCTGGGGTGCTACAGCCCATGGGGTCACAAAGAGTCAGAGATGAGTGTGGAACTGAACAACAGCAACAACTAGCAAGTTTGGTGGCAAGCGCAGCAGAGACATCTGCCAGAGCCTCCGCCTCTACAGAGCGTCTCCACTGTTCTCTGCGCCTTCAGCCAATGCTTTTAGAGTCACTAATGGCTTGCTTCACATACAGTCTGGGCACTTTTTGAACTGCTCTTATTTTACTGGGTCTTGAGGTCAGTGAAGCTGCCTGTAAGCCCTTTGAGAAGGGTGCCTCCATTTCCTATACACTTTCATTTTCTAAGCCAGACACCTTGGGCACTCATTTTCTGGAGGAGACCCCAGGGGATAGGGTGTCTCATGGGGGATACCAAGCCGTCACTCCTCCAGAAGAAGCACCCATCTAGTGAGATCCTTCTCTGTGCTGTATCACCGTGCCAAGGTAGGGTTTTTGTCAAGGGCATGTGTCTGCTTCTCCTTCCCATCTCCACGTGGCTCATTTTCTCCTTTATGATGGAGCAGGTGTTTGGCTATTTCTCAGATTCTTTTCAGAGGGAATTGAGCCATAGGTATTGTGTATTTGTTATGTCCACAGGAGGAAGTAAATTCAGTCTCTTCCTACACTGCCATCTTGAACCTCTTCACCATCTGTTTATAATGTCACAACCACCATTGATCAAATTCCCATATAGATGAATCTGTTTCTGAATCTTCCATCGTACTGTGCTGCTTTATGTATTATTTCTGTGACACTGTTTGACTTTTGTAGCCATTATGATAAAGGTTGAAAACTGGTGCAAAAAGATTCCTCAGTTCAGTTCAGTTCAGTCATTCAGTTATGTCCGACTCTTTGCAACCCCATGGACTGCAGTACACCAGGTTTCCCTGTCTACCACCAACTCCCAGAGCTTGGTCAAACTCATGTCCATTGAGTCAGTGATGCCATCCAGCCATCTCATCCTCTGTTGTCCCCTTTTCCTCCTGCCCTTAATCTTTCCCAGCATCAGAATCTTTTCCAATGAGTCAACTCTTCACATCAGGTGGCCAAAGTGCTCCTACTAATGCTTCTTTCGCTTTTACAGCCTAATCTGATCTTTTCTGTTGATATCTGAACTGTATCTTTTATCAAGTTAAAGAAATTCTGTTCTGTTCCGAATTCAATGTGTGTTTTTATCATGAATGCATGCTGAACTCTATCAAATGCTTTTTCTGCAGTAATTGAAATGATCCTATGGATTTTCACCGTAAATCAGTTAACCCAAGATCAGGGTTGCCGTATTTCCGTTCAAACCATGGTCCATGCAAACCTAGGATGCTGCCATCACCACATCCTACCCCATTATTCACGCTGTGAATGAGCTGTGTCCTGGAGCTCTTCAATGTGTCATGCTCTACAGTGGATATGTTAAAAGATTTTCTATATTAAACCATCATTGAAGGTTGTAGGCTCTTCCTTTCAAGCATGGAGTCTCCAACTTTAGTGGGTAGCAAAATCACCAGGAGAAATTAAAGCAAGTCTGACTCCATCAATATATGAAATTCAGTACATCTGGGATGGGAACTAAGAATTTACATTTCTGATAAACTTCTGGGGATAGTGATGCTACTGGTCCATGTACCACTGCACTGAGGGATGGTTGAACAAGAAGAGGAAGATAGCCCAGTTCCCTAAATAATGAATGGATTTTACCCACCCAATAAAAAAGAAAGACCACTCGCCCTGTGAAAGGCATATAAACTCCCACCTTTAAGCACCACGTTTGGGATTTCTTTCTCATAAGTAGCTTATGATTATGTTAACCAAACACACTTAGGATGTTTTTATAGATAGATTGACAGATGAGAGTGAAAGTGTTAGTTGCTCAGTCCTGTCCTATTCTGTGACTCCATGTGGCCCGCCAGGCTCCTCTGTCCATGGAATTTCCCAGGCAAGAATATTGGAGTGAGTTGCCATTTCCTTCTCCAGGGGATCTTCCTGAGCCAGGGATCGAACTCGAGTCTCACATACTGCAGGCAGATTTTTTTTACCATCTGAGCCACCAGGGAAACCCAAACACACATAGGATGTTTTTATAGATAGACAGATGGATAGATGTGTAAATACACACAAAGCTGAATTCCATTTGCTAGTATTTATTGAGGATTTAAAATTTTATATTCATATATGAGATTGGTTTATGATTTTGCTTGATGACTTCTCTGTACTTGTTACAGAAAATAATTCTTGTATTTTATTTTCCTAAGAAATTTGTATAGACTAGAAATCACATATAGCTTGATGATTTGATAAAAAGTTACCTATTAGGGTGACATCACCCAGATAGTAGTGTAGGAAACCCCAGACTCTGTCCCCTGACAAAGGTGAACTACTAGACAGCTATTCATGAACAAAGGTAGCTTTGCAAGAGCTCTGGCATTCTCTTAAGAAATTTAAGAATGCTTTTGTTGTTGTTTAGTCACTAAATTGTGTCTGACCCTTTTGTAATCCCAAGGACTGTAGCCTACCAGGCTCCTCTGTCCATGAGATTCTCCAGGCAAGAATACTGGAGTGGGTTGCCATTTCCTCCTCCAGGGGAACTCTCCAACTCAGGGATCAAACCCATGTCTCCTGCATTTCAGGTAGATTCTTTACCTCTAAGCCACCAGGGAAGCCTGAACTTTAACAATACAGTGGAACAACAACAAAAAAAACTTGATCAGAATGAGTGATCACTTTCCCAGTCATTCAGGACACCACACAGAGGGCCTACTTTGGTTTTGGAGCAAAGCTGAGACAGATAGAAAAAGCTGGGAACAAAGGAGAAAAACAAGGGCCACCAATCTCAGCTCTGCAGGGGGAGTGCCCACTGCTCCCAGTGACACTCTGCACACAACCCCAGCAGCCTTTGCCACTAAAGAAACCTCTGGCCATCAAAACTAATGTGAACTGTCTGCAGATTTCGCTAGTTTTCCCACCACAGTTTTTTGATTTGTTATCATCTGCTGCTTGAGGCCCTTCCCACTCTCTCCTTTCAGCTCCCACTAGAGTCCAGAACCTTCACTGATATCCAGCCCAGGACTCGGCAACAGTAAGAGAGCAAGATGACAACACACACCCCCACACCAGACCCCCACCACTACACACAAGCTCAGAGCAGTGCCCTCCAGCTGTGCCTTGGCACCAAGTTGGCATGATGCCCATCGTCTGCCTCCACTGCCATGCACACACCCTTGGTAAGATCCTACAGCCAGAGATGCACACGCAGAGAGCCAACCAAGGCCCACCACAGCTGTTTGTGGGCCCGGACTTGGCCCTGTCTCTTGTCACTGACCTGTACCCCTGCATTCATCAGCCACCAGCCCACCAGCTGGGCATGTGCATGCCTCAAGACTGATCATTGGCTTCGACTGCCCTCGTAGGCACAATGAGATCCTATTGTCAAGGAGTATACACCACAGCCAGGGTTACACAGCTGTGTGTAGACCTGGTGTTGACTCCATGCTGTATCACTAGCCAGCATTACGGGGTTCACCTGCGGGGGGGGCCTTTCCAGATGTATACATGCAGTCTTGACCTGACTCCTGACACTGGTCTTCACTAATATGTGCCTTTGGCTTGACTCAATGGCCACAGCAGTGCTTATGGACAGCCAGGGCCCCAGAGCTGCTGGTGTGCCCCCAGTTGTCTTCAGCCTTTGCTGCTCGCCCTGGCCCACCTAACACTGTGTGTGTGTGTGTGTGTGTGTGTGTGTGTGTGCAACTGGCTTCTGTCACTGCACAGGCACCTGTAGGTGACCCCACAGACAAGGAGGAGCACACTACTGATGCTGCCCACTACTGCTGGACCCTATCACATTTGCAATTATATGAAAATAATAAAATTTTGAGTAATTCATTAACAATTAAAGAAACTTATGGGTGGTAAACCGTACAAAGAAACCAATTCAAAGTCATAGGGTGCTTATTTTTGACTATTGTTCACTTGCTCAGTCATGTCTGACTATTTGGGACCCTGTGGACTTCAGGACACCAGGGTTCCCTGTCCTTCACTGTCCCCTGGAGTTGGCTGAAATTCATGTCCACTGAGCCAGTGATGCCATCCAACTATCTCATCATCCTCTGTTGCCTCCTTCTCCTCCCACCATCAATCTTCCCCAGCATCAGGATCTTTTTCAACGAGTAACTTCTTCCCATCAGGTGGCCACAGTATTGGTGCTTCAGCTTCAGCATCAGTCCTTCCAATGAATACTCAGGGTCGATTTCCTTTAGGACTGACTGGTTGGATCTCCTTGCAGTCCAAGGGACTCTCAATAGTCTTCTCCAACACCACAATTCAAAAGCATCAATTCTTTGGTGCTCAGCCTTTGTTATGGTCCAACTCTCACATCTGTACATGACCATTAGAAAACCCATAGCTTTGATTTATACAGACCTTTGTTGGCAAAGTGATGTCTCTGCTTTTTGATGTTTGTCATGACTTATCTTCCAAAGAACAAGAGTCTTTTAATTTCATGACTGCAGTCATCGTCATTGTCTGCAGTAATTCTGGAGACCAAGAAAATAAAATCTGCCACTGTTTCCATTTTCCCCCATCTATTTGTCATGACATGATGGGACTAGATGCCACAACCTTAGTTTTTTGAATGCTGAGTTTCAAGCCAGCTTTTTCACTCTCCTCTTTCACCCTCATCAAGAGGCTCTTAAGTTCCTCTTCACTTTTTGCCATTAGAGGGGTATCATCGCACATCTGAATTTTGTTTTGTTTTGTTTTTGATGAGGTATTCCAGAAACCAACCTTTGAAATGTGATAATTAGATGAGAACAAGCAAGTCCTTTCCACAGGTAGATACAAAACCAAGTTCTGAAGCCAAAATGAACTTGGTGGTTGAGAAAGCAAAGAGTTCACTGTAGTAGGGAAAAGAGTCAGTTGGAGAAGAACTGGAGATGCAGGTAAGCAGAAAGAACGATTATGTGATGCTCTGTGGACACAGTAAGGAGTTTAGACATCATTAAATGCAATGTAAAAAATCAAAATATTTATGAGTGGTGGTGACAAAATTTAATTAGTATTTTAAAGATTATTTATATCTACTCTAGGAAGAATAATATACAAAGGTAAGAGTAAAAATGTGAAGTCCAGTTGAAGATGACTTTATTAGTCTAGAAAGATCTCACCGATGCTGCTGGGGGAAAGTCAATAGATCTGAGCTGCATTTTGAAGAAAGATTTGACAGAATTGACTTGCTGATGGACTGGATATGGGGATGCAGACTTCATATACAACCTTATAATGTGCCCCAAACTCAGCCTACCTGGAGACAAAGTGTGGTACCATACCTAGAAACGACTTCGTTACAAAGGAGAAAACTTGCCTCTACATAGGTAATTTACCATGTGAATAGTATATTATTGTATTTTTTTGATTTACAACTGAGGATTTTAGCTTGCAAGCTGAAACTTGAGTGGCTTCCCAGGAGGGTCCGTGGTAAAGAATCTGCCTGCCAATGCAAGAGACACAGGAGACTTGGGTTGGGAAGATTTCCTAGAGGAGGAAATGGCAATCCATTCCAGTATTCTTGCCTGGGAGATCCCATGGACAGAGGAGCCTGGTGGGCTAGAGTCCATGGTGTGGACAAGAGCTGACATGGCGCAGAGACTGAGCATGCGCACAAAGGACCTCAACATTACTCGGTTTACAGACTGCTGATGCCTAAAGTTTCAGTAAGCTACAGCATTCCTCTAGGACCCTAACAGTTAGGATGTCACAGCTGTGTTTTTCAAGATGCTGCTTGGCATAGAAGTTGGTCATCATCAGAGCAGATATGAGTAACTCTGGGTTATTCTCTACTGAGGCCTTCTGGATGAAAAAAAAAATCCTAAAATAGCTGTCTACAAAGTGACTCCAAATATAGGAACTTGAAGTAAATAAGAAATGGGGAAAGAGGTGCTATACCAGAAATCTATCAGAAGAGAGACAGTTTAGGGGACAAGCATAGTAAATGTGGCTACCATGACTAACACCTTTATATGTATTTATTTCATTTAATGTCTTATGATTGCCACATCAGTTCTATGAAGCTAGTACAATTTTCCACCTTTTCAGCTAGAGAAACAGAAAAAGAGAAAAATCAACTAACTTGCATAAGGTCACACAGCTTGAAGGGGACAGAAGAGAGAATCTGAACTCAGGTAGGTCTACACAGCATCAAGGTCAATGCCATTCAAGGACTCTGCCTCATCTTATACATGGCAGGTATAGAGTTCCACAGTGAATACCAGGATTTGAAGGTTTGCTCCATCCTGAATATGACACCTTTGCACTAGCAAGAGTTCTTAGTTTGTCTTAAGGGATAAGACAGGAAAAAGCCAAATAATTTCCAATAATCTTTAAGAAATAGTTTTAATAAAAGACACTTCCTGTAGCTTCATGTAGTTGGGCTACTTTCAAACTCGCTACCACATAGTTCTCATATTTACTTTGCTTTTCTTCATTTGAAAAAACTTTACCTGTGAGTAAGGGTAGATAGAGTTATAACAGGTTCATCAGGCAAACACAGCTCCGTATGACGCAGGTCAGGATTTCTTATTCGAGACTGGCTGTATTGGCTTGACTCCAGTCCTCTACCTCACAAACAATCAGAGATGATTTTCTGCCACAACAAACAGTTGCTAAATCTCCCCTTCTGCTTCAGCCAGGCAGATGACCTCCATGCTTACGCTGCTCACCAATTTCCACTTGCAATCTAAAATCATTTGCTCCAGAGCCAGCCCATGTGCAATATTCTTGATTCAATATTTCAATCATGTGTCTCTCTGACATGTTTTTTCCTGTCCACATGAAACCTGAGTAAATTGCAACGAGCTTTGAATAGAACTCTCAGAAAGTAGTCTACCAACTTCTGCCTCCTGGAGCAAGATCAGGGGACAGACCACCAAGTTCATTCTACTACCAATCATTATTAATCATCCACCTTGCAGAAGACATGGAGTACCATAACAAAAAACTCCAGAAATCTTCATTAACTCCACAGTTTTTCCCAAGTAGAAATAGCACTGAACACAACCAACTGATGTTTATCAGCTCTATTAAATTTCAGAGTGCTAACCCACCTCTCAGTATTCCAGAATATTTCAGAGGAGGGTCGTTGTTCTTGTGTTCAGTTCTCTCTGCCCTGAGATTCAAAGAGAAGACACCATCTCATCCACTTGGGCAGTATATTGAGATTTGATACCATTCTCATTTTTGCAATGTTTTGAAGAAAGAATCTAATCCATTTGATTCACATTCTTATTAAGCCAGTGTTGATCATCAAAATGATATTGACAGCAGAGTTCTAAATTAACATTCATGGCATTTAGCGTCCAACAGAGCCATCTATCTGTCTAAGGATCTCAAAGAACCACTGATACAATTCTTCCATAAGTTTAAAGTGGAGAGAAAATAAGAAAATGAAGAAATGTGGAGGCATGAATAAAACCCTCAGCACCAAATATTTCTGTGTCTACATGGGCCTTAAAAATAAAACTCTTCTCAACTTCCAGGGGTAATGTTTTCTACTTTTTCTATTTAGCCTTATTGTTAAAAGGAGAGGCATAATGAGCAGTGTCAGGAGACCTGACCTCTAGACTCAGCTTATCTATTAATAGCAATTTTTCTTTCACCCTGGCTGTGTGGCTTGATCTCTCTGACTTTCAGTTTTCCCCCTAAAATTCGAAGATTATATAAGATATGTCATTCTCAAACTGTTATCTACAGAACAATATATATAGTTTTACTCCAGTGCCTCTGAGGTTGCCAAAAGAAGGGATGGGTTACAAGAGTGTCTGAGTAGGCATAAGTTGAAAAATCTTACTGGCCTTCTTCAATCAGCATTTATACTGAGGTTCCATGTTAGAGTCCACACCTGAAGCTTGGATTCAAGTACTAGAAACGTGTGTTACCTTGAGTTACATGCGGTTTGAAGGACCCTAGGGCCCCAGTACCTTCAGGGTATAGGCACAGTAGTGGGTGCGTTCTAGGTATAAAAGATGAAACATAACCAGTTCTTGACAAAGTCATTTAATCAGAAGGATCTGTGGACAACAGAACCATGTGAGTGAAAACAAGGCATCAGAACTGTTTAGGTACTGACACATCCTGACCTGAAGTGCAGGAGATTAAGGAAGACAGGACATAAGATGGAGAAGTTTCTTGGAGACTTAAACTGTGAACCAAGTGTTATATATCCTCATCAGGATTTTGTTTCCCTGAAAGACAATCATTGCATTGTCTTTCTGAATTTTTATTTAGTTTTTATGAGCTGTGTCCTTCTTCCCAAGACCACGATCCCTTTATGAGTTAGATATGCTCCGACATACTTTAATTTAATTATGTTCACTGCTCTCAAAAAGATTTGCCACAACTACTACTTTGAGTTTCTTAGAAATTGGTTGGTTGTGTCAGGCATATGTAAACAGTCTCACTGTAGTAATATTCTTCAGTTTTTCTTGGTGAAATTTTAACTTTGAATATGATTCACTGTGAACTGGCTGCCGTTGGAGTAACTGTCAATCCATCTTCCCAATGTACACACTTCCTAATAAAGGGTGATCAAAAAACAGAGAGAGTATAAAACAGTAATACAGAGAGAAGTGGTACTGCAGCTTAGAGTGGGCTGAGAGAACTTTGGAGAATTTGATGGGAAAGGGAAGCAAATTTCTAGAAAGAATAGTGAATGAGTGCTAAGTTGCTCAGTCGTGTCTGACCTTTTATGACCTCATGGACTGTAACCCACCAGGCTCCTCTGTCCATGGGATTCTCCAGTCAAGAACACTGGAGTGGGTTGCCATGCCCTCCTCCAGGGGATCTTCCTGACCCAGGGATTGAACCTGAGTCTCTTAAGTCTTCTGCATTGGCAGGTGAGTTCTTTACCACTGGTGCCACGTGGGAAGCCCAGTAAAAATATTAGAATCCTAAAGGCAACTGATAGTACAAAGTGGATAAAAAGTCCTCCTCTCCAGGGACGTAAAAGCCAGCTTTTGAGATGCTGGTCTGTGTTGAGTGGGAGGAAAGAAAGAGAGGTTACCATTACTAGGCCTGTAGATCTATTTTCTGAAGACTGGAAAGTGAGAGGACTGGGATGTGAGCCTTCAGAACCGGCAGCAGAGCCAAGAGAGCTGTGCCGTTAGACTGCAGTTCAGCTGAAGGGCTTCTCCTCAACTCAGAGATTCACTTGTTTTTTAGAATCCTATGAGAGTGCAGAAGAAAGCACAGCTTTTGTCTCATCTCTGACCCCAACCCAGCCACTCACCTCCCTGCCCCTGCATGGACAAAGGCATGAGAGTAATTCAGGTGAGACATTTTGCAAACTGAGTTAGAAATCATTGATGTAATTATTGTATAAAAATGCATGTTCTGTATTCAGGATAGTCTCAGATTTGCTGAGAAATAGAAAAAAATCCCCTCAATAATAGTCCATGAACTTAATTACATAGAGGGATTTATGTGAGACTGCATGGATTTTGGTGTTACATGTAAATAAATATTTAAATGCACAGTGTGAACTCTTACTTATAGGTGGCCAGCAGTGAAGTGAATCCTTTTGTGAAGATTCTTTAAAAACAATTCGAAGAATACATAATGATGTGGGAAATATTCAAAATACACTGTTATATGGAAAAAATTAGATTATGAAATAGTATCATAGGGGACTTTCTTGGTGGTCCAGTGGTTAAGACTGAGCTCACGGTGCAGGGGGCCTGGGTTCGATCCCTGGTCAGGGAACTAGATCCCATATGCAGCCACTAAGACACAGTGCAGCCTTACCATAGAACAATCTCAAATTTTCTAGAATGTAGGTTGCCTGCACACACAATAATATACAGTTATTGATACTTATTAGCTGTAGGTTTATGAAAGGATATTTGTGTTAGTGGTGATTCCCTCTACGTGTTGAGATTTGCTATCTTGGGCATGTATTAGTATTATAAAACAGGATGCAACATTTACATTTTATAGATTCAGGAGCTAGTTATGCTCACAAATGGGTTAGAAATACTGTCAGTTTCCCAACTCAGTTCTTGGATTTTTTTTTTTTTTTTGGTTTTTGGAGATTCACTTATTTAAATATCTCTTCATCCATCTCCCTTTCTCCCACAGAGGACTGAAGACTGAAACAGATTTACCTACGTAGATGTTGCTCCTGCTGCTAAGTCATGTCAGTCGTGTCCGACTCTGTGTGACCCCATAGATGGGAGCCCACAAGGCTTCTCTGTCCCTGGGATTCTCCAGGCAAGAACACTGAAGTGAGTTGCCATTGCCTTCTCCAAAATCCCCCAAAACAGACATCATCATTGATTAAGAGCTGTCTGAGAAAAAAAATAAAGCAAATGGGCACAAACCTGAGTTCTGAGTTTCCCAGTGGTCACAGTAAATTTAAAAATGTGATATACTGGAGAACTCACCAAGAAACAAACAAGGTGATTCCCTGGCTGTCCAGTAGTTAGGACCCCTCCAACCCCCTGCTTTCACTGCCAAGAGCGTGGTTCAATCCTGGGTGGGGGAACTAAGATCACACAAGCCACGTGGCACAGCCAAAAATTTTAAAATAAATGTAAAATAATGAATGAATGAGAAACAAACCAAAGCAAGAAACATCCACTGTTTCCTACCCTGAACTAACAGGGAGGGGGTGGGGAATAGGGATTGGGTTGGCCAAAAAGTTTGTTTGGGTTTTTCATGAGATATAATGGAAAAACCCAAACAAACTTTTCGGCCAACCAAAAATAAAATGCAGGACGTGTGTATGATCAGTCGTATCCAATTTTTTGTGACCCCCATTGACTATAGCTCTTCAGGTTGGCAGTTTCCAGAAAGAATACTGAGGTGGGTTGCCATTTCCTTCTCCAGGGGATCTTCCTGACCTAGGGTTCAAACCCGAGTCTTTGCATCTCCTGCATTGGCAGACAGATTTTTTACCACTGTGTCACCAGTGCAGAATGGTGGGGGGGGGAATAGGGGGGGAGTCAGGTGAACAGTTCTGGAAACATCAGCTATGTGAACGATCTCATGCCAGTTTGACAAAGGCAATTTACCAAATGCTTAGTTCTCTTTGCTAATTATCCATTAAAACAAACAAACAAATAAACTCTGTTTTGCTGACAGAGAGAGTATTTTGTAGGGTTAAGCATCTGTGTCCAGACCAGACTCCCTGGGTTTGAACCCCACTGCTATGACCTACTCATCCAGAGCCTTTGGGTAAGTGCCTTATCCGCCGTTTCCACGGTCTACGTCCTCATTTATGAAATGGCGACTGTAATAGAATCTATCACAAATGGTGGTGAAGATGAAATGTGTGATGTTTCATTTCATGCGTCTACTTGACTGGCCATGGAGTGCCCAGATCAGACATTGTTTCTGGGCATGTCTGTGACAGTGTTTTCAGATGAGATTAGCATTTGAATCGATGCACTCAGTAAAGTAGATTGCCCTCCCCGATGTGGGTGGGCATCATTGAAGCCACTGGGGGCTTGGATAGAACAAAAGGTAGAATAAGGCGGAATTCACTCCCTTTAGCTCCCTGCTTGCCTGCTTGAGCTGAGACATCTCCTCTCCTCTCCTCTCCTCTCCTCTCCTCTCCTCTCATCTCTCCTCTGACCCTTTGGACTTGGTCTGAATTACACCACCAGCTTTCCTGGGTCTCCAGCTTGCACGTGGCAGATCGTGGGACTTCTCTGCCTCCATCATCACATGAGCTGATTCTTCATAATAAATCTTGTTTAACTCCTACTGGTTCTATTTCTCTGGAGAATCCAGACTGATATAAAATCACAAAGTGTTCAGAACATAAAAAGAATTATATAAATGCTATCATCTTCATTATCACTATTACCACCATCATCAAATAGAGCTATGAAAAAACACTATGAATAACATCAATGCATAAATAAATTTGACTACAAGTTGGTGACATTGTAATGGAACCCATTTACTTCTTGAACCACGGGGTCACCTAATCCTGCCAGAGGAGCCAAATCATTCACAGAAGTTTCTGTCTTCCAGTTGTCATTTTACATGTGACCTAAACTTAATCCCAGTTTCATAGGTATTTTCATCATGACTCTTGGCTCAGGTGGGAAAGAATCTGCCTGCAATTTGGGAGACCTGGGCTCGATCCTTGGGTTGGGAAGATCCCCTGCAGAAGGGCATGGCAACCCACTCCAGGATTCTTGCCTGGAGAGTCCCATGGACAGAGGAGCCTTGTGGGCTACAGTCCACTGGGTCACAAAGAGTCAGACATGACTGTCACACACTTTAACATGACTTCAATCTATTGACCCCACATCAATTTAAAAAATGATGAAGCTATCTGCAGGGCAGCAATGGAGATGCAGACAAGAGAACATACTTGTGGACACGAGAGGAAAGAGAGGGTGGGAAGAGATGAGAGAGTGGCACTGAAACATATTTACCATATACAAAACAGCCAGCCAGTGGGAATTTGCTGTGTGACTCAGGGAGCTCAAATCAGGGCTCTGTGATAACCTAGAGGGTGGGTGGGGTGGGAGGTGGGAAGCTGGTCCAAGAGGGAGGCGACCTGCCTATACCTACAGCTGATTCATGTCGGTATATGGCAGAAACCAACACAAAGTTGTAAAGCAATTATCCTCCAACCAAAAATAAATAAACATAAAAAGATGTATGGAACTATCCTAAATCTCTTGTCATTTTGTTCCACCTTCTTGTGGGCTCGTTTATCACGTGCCCAATGCCCACCCTCCTTTTCCAAAGCACACAAACACACACAGACATACACACACTGCCTTGTTCTCTGGACAGATTCAAACATCCTGAGAATTCACCAAGGAGGATTATGGATCACTAAACTTCAAGGGTTCAGAGAGGAAATACAGACTTTAATTTATTTTCCAGGGAACATTGGTCCTTATGCCCCAAACTGTAGTACGATTTAATGAAATTCAGAGTTGTTATATGCCAGAAGGATATCTCTGAGAGGAATCCACACACTTGTGTGTGTGTGAGCATGCACACACATGTCTGTATGAATGCATACTCAAAAGAGAGAGGATAGACCATAATTACACCATGACTGTGCAGATGTATGCTCTAGGATGATCTTGGCCATGATCAGCTTGCACTCCCACCATATATTTCTACTGATGGATGAAAGAATCAACATTTATCATAATGATATCGAGTCTACTCTTCTCTTGATTTTTCTGCATGAATTCATGTTCAGTTAAAATTTAGAAACATTGTTTTCAGTGTTTGGAAATAAAAGACAATATAATTGTCTCCATTTTCAAGATGTAAAAACTGAGGATGGGTGCCATGCTGACCTGTCTTTGCTCCTTCTAGCCACTATAATTGTATGATCACGGGAACCATCTCCAGCAGGCTGATGTGGAAATTAAGCTAGTCCGAGAACCCACGGACCTGGATTCTGGCCACTGATTTGGCATGAACTGCTCATGAGAACCTGGATCTCATTTTATCTTTCTGGATCTTAGTTTCCTCCTTATAAAGGCAGGGGAGAAAGGGAGATTACAGGCTCACTCACACTTAGAATTTTAAATTTATCTGATATTTTTTCTAATTTCTTTTTTTATTTGTTCTCTGATTTAGTGCTTTGACCTCAATCCTAGTTTTCATAAATGTTCATTTATATTAACATATTGCCATTCTCCTCTAATTAATTTAATTCAATATTTCAAGTAATGTGACTAGGAGAAATATTTCATGTAGGCTAAAAAATATGTTAATAAACAATTAACAGAGTCCAATACACCACTGTTCAAAAATGTCCACACAATTACATGGACATATTTTTAAAGGAAAATATATTGGTAAGGGGAATTTGAGTTTAAAATGACTGGGTATTCAGCCAAGTTTAAAAGATGAGCCCTGTAGTTTCTTTCTTTCTTTCTTTCTTTTTTTTTCTGGAGTGATCCTACACGGGAGGCCTGAAGATGCCATATTTCAAATCATAGGAAATTATAGCTTAGTGAGCACTCTCTCCCCGTGGGCTCAAATAAAATTTCCTAAAGACTCCAGATCGACCACAGGCGGGGAAGGAATTGTAAATGCTCTGAAAAGGAAATGTCTCTGTTACACTGAGAAGACATTCATGATCTTTCCCTCCTCCCCAGATCTCCATACAATGTCTCATCACTGAGATTCTGGCCATTAAATCCACACCATCTGTCCAGGAACCCTGAGTCTCATCTGCTTCAGAACTAAGCAGAGTGCCCACTCTCAGAGCTCAGAACTAGCTTCCTCTCCAACTTTACCAGTTTGTTTGAACTGCTCTTTTTTCCAGTGAATAAGTGGTACAGGGAGGGAACACCTTTCTGCAGTGGATTGAAATAAACTACTATTTTCCTTAATACTTTCAGTTTTAAACTTCTTAATTTAGCCACTTCACATAATATATTTCACCTACTCTTTTCTTTCTCCTTTTCTGGACCAAATGACTATATAGGATTTTTCTTAATTTATTTTTAACTTTTTTATACCTGTTCTGAAATATTTAAATTATGATCACACCGAAAAGTAGTCTTCCTATTCAAATAAAAGGACCATGAACTTTTTTTTATACTGCACATAAAATAAAGCCATTAAAAAAAAAAATCTGTCAAATATAATTTAGGTTCAATCAGGATTCATAATCTATGTTGCCAATTAGACTACAATACATTTTACAATGTGAAAAAAAAAAAACTCAGGGGGCCAGATAGACATAAATGGAAAAGCTCCGTGAGATAAAAGAAACATAATTCATGCACCTTTCAGTCCATAGCATTGATTTCTATTTATTATTACAAACTCTTCAAAACACAAAGATTGGATGTCAACACGTTATTCTGGAAGCACACAATTGAAGCAAGCATTACCTGCATGACTTACTTCATAAAATTTGTTTACCAGAATTGGATTTGCACGTTCATTTCAAAGGACTTTGAAGTGAGAGGGGGAAAGATGATTTAAGGTTTTTTTCTTTCCCTTAATGCTTTACTTTTGAGATTTACCAGACTTCAGTTAAATAGACGCCTTCTTGACAACCAGGAATCTCAGTAATATGAGTGAAGTGGAAGAAGTTGAGTTCGCCTAAACTTCCCTGTAGGCAGAGTGGAGCTCCGTGCAGGACCACTTTTATCAAGCACAGCTAGCTGACTTTGAAAATTCCTCCTGAGGAACAATGATCAGCGGACCCTTCTTACATTCATCTAATTTCCAAGCCTTGATGTGACATATGAAACAAGAAGAAAGTGGCAACAAAAATCAATGTGTCTAAATAGTTTGCTTCGAAACATACCTGTCACTGGCTTAACTCAGAAATTGGGTGGGATGTTAGATCTGATATATTTTTGTTGTTGTTGTTGTTTTATTTTTGGTTCAGAATTTATTTTAGTCCCTGCAGGGAGAAAGTGGCAGAAAATCTCCCCTTAACTTGCACAGAGGGGAGTGTGCCTTCTTAGAAAGAATTTAAAATTACAAAAACATAAAATGCTCAGTACCTGCCCACTCTTGAATTGGGTTTTTATTCTCTCCTTTATCAACATGCTTGTGATTAAAATGAATCCAGTCACATCATACTGGGATCGTGGGCTTTTAAAAATTGTAACTGAAATAAATCCATAGAAGCTTAATTTATATATTTTAAGTTATAAAAGTATAACATACTGGAGATTATGACTTTATAACTCTGATAGTTTTACCATTAGAATTTAAGATAGGAGAAAAC
>SJYC01085025.1:0-42731 GCA_006408675.1 Madoqua kirkii
GTTTAAAAATTGCTTAGTTACTTTTCTGACATACTTTTAAGAAAACACATCAAGAAAAATTAGCATTCATAAATAATAAACACATTGTGATCTTTTATGAAGCATTTTTGAAAAATATTCAACTTGCCAAAAAATTACAAAGATGATTGTCTACTTTTAAACAAAGCAGTAGAAGCCATTCAACCTCCCATTCACACATAAATGCATTTTACTTTCAAAGGATATTTACCCTTTAAGGGGACATTTTTAACCTCGTGACACCATAAAATTCCATTGCATGCAAAGTTATTTGTTTTTATTTTGCTGACATTCATCGTTGATCAGATATTTTCCATGGGTTTTATCATGTTATTCAACTAAAGGCATAGTTTTAACAGTTATTTTAATACCTTGATTAATAGGAAACAATCTCTTTAAAAATAATATTAGTGTTGGCATTTTGTGACGAATTACAAAAGCTAAGCAGACATGTTCTTTTTGCCTTTTTTGAATTTCCTTTCAAAATGTGCTGAACTCACCAGTGTTTGGCCAAACCTACAAAGTTTTAACATTAGCTAAACATGAAATGAACTTTCAAATCTGAGAACAGTGTTCACTTGCAACGGGTGATGGAGTAGAAAGGGTTCAGATGGAAAATCCAGAATTTCAGCCTCCGTGATGATAGGTGCTGGCAAGGGAGAGCCAAATGCCCTCTGTCTGGGAGACCTAGGGCACTGCAAGTGCTGCTAACAGTCTCCAACCAGCTGATCTTAAAAGACCAAAGGCTCTTTCTAAAGTGGCAATAGTTACAGATTTGCTATCTAATAGCGGCAATTGCTCCCCAAAAGAGACATTATCCTGACAATTTACAATGAAAATTTTCTGTGAAACCAGACCTACAAGATTTTTTTTTAATTGACTGTTGAAGATTTTTCCTCTAAAACTAATAATGTATATCTCTGATCTATAAAATAAAATGCTTCTTTGGAAGAGAAATATAAATAAATATTCCACTTTTTAAAAAGTACTTAGTAAACATGTTTTTAAATTTCTCAAATATATTCAAAATGTGCAATAATACATTTTGGAGAAAGAAATGATGCAAATGTTTAATATGATTCCCAAATTTGTTTTTAGCATAACTTGTAAGCAGCTGGACCAGCCAGCATCTAATACCAAAGATGAAAAAGGGTGTTTTTTGGAGAGATGGGGAGGTGTACACCCTAGAACAAGAATGTGCTAGAGGCCTCTGAAACATGAAAGAATACATTTCAACAGTCAATAATCAAATGACAATTAATATTTGTGAAATATCACCTTGAAAACAATTTTGTTCATTGTTTATTTTGTGAAACTAGCAGAGTAACTTATTCCACATCATGCTCTAAGTGGTACTTCTAAAACACACTGGAATGTGGCACATTTTTGACATATTGAGGGTCAATTGTGAAGAAGCAAGGCAACAGACTCATCAAACGGCAGTAAATGGAGGTCTTTGTCTTTAAGTTATGAAGAACGTGTATGTATTTGATCCTGACAGCCAGCAGTCCTGCAGATTTCCGGGCATAAGACAGATGGCAGTGCAACCAAGCTAGAATTCAGACCTTCCCTCTTTCCCTCTGGGTCTAACTCCTATTATCCACTTGTAAATTAACCTGTCAATTTATCAATCAACACCATCTTGATTCTCCCCTGTTCTGCAGCCCAGCCTTGCAGTGAATTTGCCTCGTAAATAACTGGGAGCCCCGTGTTTGTTAGTATTGTGAATGAGTTTATTATCACTTTGATGGCTGCTATGAATCACAAATGCTGCTGAGAGGCTGATAAGAAAAAAGTACATGCACATATTAACAGGGTTGAAACTATTTTAGAGATAAAAGATGGCGTAACTGTGATAGCAAATCATTTAAATTGAAAAAAATGACTAAAAATTGTATTTGTGTGTGTGTGCGCGTGAGTGTGTTGGACAACCCCCTGCTTCAAGTAAGAGAGAGAGAGAAATGAATCGACTTTCATTTGTACTGTTCAAAAAAAGTATCTGCAAGAGGACCCTGGTGGCCAGCAGGGTGGTTCCAAGGCCCTGCAGGACAGCAGCTTTATTTAACGGTCTGGGGGCAAACTTGGGAGAACACCAGCTTCTATTCTCCATGAACCTTTGGCCAGGTTTACATTTTAGGTGCTGCAGGGGAGCTTTAAAGAAAGTAACACAAAATCTAAAGTTCTATGTGTGCGTGTTTGTGTATATAATTGTATTTGAGTAATATACAAAAGTATAGCAATATCTAGTAAGCAAATGAGGCCGTTTGGTAGACTTAGCACATTAATTAATAAACAATTAACATCAGAGTGCTAATTATTTTGCTTCACCTGTTGTCACTGAAAGAGTTCCTTACTTGATATGGGAAATTACATTTAAGTCATTTTAAGTTATAAATTCTTCAGCAAACGCTCTGCATATTAAAATACATGTGCAATTATGAGACTGTATGTTGTCTAGCATTTCAAATGTCAGTTTTTCTAAACATGGTTATTCTTTTATATTTTAAAATATCATATTAATATAAATCAATGCTTTTATAGATTACAGAGCATCTTATTCTGATGATTACAAACTAGACTACTATATTAGCTTGGATTATATTTGGAAACACTACACCAACTATAAAACTATATGTTTGATCATATATAACTTTACAGCAATTTTCAGTCTGTAGCAAGTAAATATAAAGACATTTAATATCTTATTAAATGTATATTACATTTTAAAACACAATAAGACTATTTCTTACAATAGGTCCAATTTGGCTCCTGGCTTTTGTTGGGAAAGTTGCTATACATGGACCCTAAATTATTTAGGTAGACATCATGAAAAGTATTGTGAGGCATACCATATGCATAAAGTTCTCAAACTTGTATGTCAGAGGCAAACTATTGTCACATGGGGAATATTTGGTACAGTTAAGGCAGTGCATAAAAAAGGAATATTCCTTGAACATTATTATACCCAATATGCCATCAGTAAAAACGTGATAAAAAATGAAACTATTTATTAGAATGTAATTTAGAGAACTCGATAGGTTGTCCATTTTGTTCAGTTTATAATTAAGATAGTGTTTAAATCTGAAATGAATTCTATATATGCATGTTCAATAGGCTATAGCCCAACAATAAGAATGGAATCACATCTCATTTTATCGTAAATTGTGTAATAAGCGATAAGGTAAAAACGAGGGCTAAAATCCTTCCAGCAAAAATGAAACAGAGCGACCTCAATTGCCCTAATTCATTCTGCTTTTTCTCCTTTTTTTTTTTTAAGTCTCTTCATTTTCCCTCGTTCACATTATTAGCTTACACATGAGTGCATTATTAGAAAATAACAAAGCCAAACAGGGAGACTTCGAAGGAGCTGGAGATGCTGAAAGGTATTCTCATTTCATTTGTTAGGAGTTGCAAAAATAGTTTTATAGCCAGGGAGGGACAATGACCTTTCTCTTTCAACAAGCTTGGTGGTTGGTCTTTTGATGGAAAATCTAGGGGATACAACATCTGGTAATTTGTGTTACTGAGCTTAGCTGAGGTCTTAACGATGTAAGCAGATTATTCTTGAAGAAGAACAAAAAAAATTCCGGAAGACTCAATGGACTATTTAAAGTTATTAGGCAGTGCATTCTAACACTTCAGAACTCTTTTCTGATTCATTTTCCCTTTAAAGCTATGCCTTCCAAGTAATTTTTTTTTAGGTCTACCTCCTTCCAATTCCAGTTGACTTTTTTGGTGGTCCACAGATGTTTTGTCATTCACACTAGCCTTCTTTTTTTTCCCATCACAGCAGAAATGATTACTTTGCTGATTAAATTTTCCCCTTCAGAACTTTAGGACACTCTCCTCCACCCTTGGGAGTCATTGCTGACCGGCAGGGTCAAGCAACACCAAATAGCAACAGCTAAGCTTCAGCAATTTTAAAGGGAAAAATGTGAACAGGAGTAGTGCGTGAAGGAAACGACCCACCCCACCCAGGATTACAGGCAAAAAATAAATGAAGGATGGTAGTGGAATAGTCACTGTGGTATCTTTTCTTCACATGCATCGTTTTAAAATCACAGCATCCAAAGCTTGAGCTTCTTACTCTGATAAAAACAGGTTGGGGTCCATGGAATATATTCACATCATCCCTTGCAGAAAAAATACAAATAGATTAATTGTGCATGGCTTGGAAAAATGCTTAGCACTCTTTAGAAAAAGAAATATGCTAAATTGGAGTAAGTCAGTGGATACACATGAAGATGAATATAGAAGTTTATCTGACTTAATTCTGCTAAAATAACTTACTGTAACCTTTCAGTTTTAACTCAAACTGTTACCATATCAAAGTGCAGAACACAAAAGATGGACTGACAGACTGTGACCCACCTGGAAAGCAGGGGTACCTGGGACTGCAGGCCTGCCACCCCAACAGGGAGATAGAGAAGCATATGGATTGGCTCTGCGATCAGCGCCTGGCTTTGCAGTGATGAAATAAAGCAAGCAACAGCATTCCTCACCAAGTTCCATCTCTCCCATCCCCACAGTCCTTCTGTGTGACAGGACCTTGTACTAGGCTGCTATTTCTTCATCAAAGATCTTCACAGAAGCCGAAGTAGTCCAGGACCCACCCACCCTCACCAAAAAAAGGAAAAGTAAAAAACCCTCTCACGTGGAAATTTCAAGGGCTCTTGACACCAGACAATTGCTAACCTTAGACTATGTCTTCAATAAAGAAAAAGTTAACAGGACTTTGTTAGTATTTCGGCAAACTGCATGCTGATTCATAGCATATTGAATACCGAGTATAATTTCTCACATTACAGTAGTTTTCCACATGTTGTCTGGACTTTCTGCAAGTGAGAGAAATAGGAGAGGTCTACGGTATACAGACACGATTCCAGTTCAGGTTATTTTTGAAGGGCATGATAGACTAAATATATTTGTGTTAACTATTACCTTCAGTTTTGTTTGCTGTATTTGAGATCTATCAAATATGAGCCATTTATAATGAAAGATACCATTGGATAAAAGAGCAATCATCTACTTTCCAACCTTCTTGAAAAGGTTTGCTCTTTTACTAAGATGGACACATAGATGAGCATTTTTCAAATTAAGCTGAAAACTACACTGATCATTTTAATCTTATCAATTTTTTGCCCATTATGGGGTTTGAATTTACACTATTTGAAGCAAACAGAAAGGGTTAGCCACTTTATACTCTCAATTTACCTTTATATTCAATAAAGAAAATAGTAATTTATTGCAGTTTAGCAATTTTCCCCCCTCATTGCTAAAAAGCATAGCATCTAAAATTAGCCATATTAGATATTCCTTGAGCATTTGGTATTTGTTTTTCCATTAGAAAATTAGGGCTTTGCTAGTGGCTCAGAGGGTAAATCGTCTGCCTGCAATTTGGGAGACCTGGGTTCGATCCTGGGTCGGGAAGATCCTCTGGTGAAGGAAATGGCAACCTACTCTTGCCTGGAAAAGTCCATGGATGGAGGAGCCTGTTAGGCTACAGTCCATGAGGTCACAAAGAGTTGGACAGGACTAAGCGATTTCACTTTCAC
Source organism: Madoqua kirkii (assembly GCA_006408675.1). Taxonomy (NCBI): domain Eukaryota; kingdom Metazoa; phylum Chordata; class Mammalia; order Artiodactyla; family Bovidae; genus Madoqua; species Madoqua kirkii. Next base: position 5,574 of record SJYC01085025.1, read on the forward strand.
TTTCCATTAGATCTGTTAATCTCCAGCTATTCAAAGCAGTATTTGTGAAGTTTTACCTCAGGAAAAAACAAAATATCCACCTATAGTTAGAAGGGCACTTGTATAATCAGGATATTGACAGGGAGATAATTGCAAACAAGAGCCTATCAAAACAGAGAAACTGATAAGGCCACAAAAAGAGAGTTTCTCCTTCAAACTTACCTAGTTTTTTTGGCAGTAAAACTTTGAGTCACACTCTGTTTCATAGGCTGATTCATTTTTTTAACCCAGAAAATGGTCTCTGCTTTACTTATGAATACAGGTTACAGAAAGCTCTGAAGCCAGTTTGTGATCTGATAAATCATAGAACACAAATGTGGCTTCCATAGTGGGGTTTTATGTTTACCCTGGATCCACTCACATAATTTCAATTACTTTATATATATGTCAAATTCTTCAAGTAGGACAGAAGGATGGCTTAAGAAAGACCTCAGTAGCCCAGGAATCTCTCTTCTTTGGTTGATTCGCTCCTTGCTCTAACAATATCAAGTCATAGCTTAGCTCACACTCGATTTCTGTTTTGCTCCATGTTGAACCTACCTTGCTACCTCTGTCTTTCGGACACTACTCCTGAATTGCATTTTCTTAACCATGTGGACGGGGGAGCCTTGTGGGCTGCCGTCTATGGGGTCGCACAGATTCGGACACGACTGAGGCAAATTAACAGCAGCAGCAGCAACCATGTCTCTGGGCTTCCCTGGAGGCTCAGATGGTAGACTCTGTCTGCAGTGCAGGAGATCCGTGTTCAATTTCTGGGTCAGGAAGATCCCCTGAGAAGGGAGTGGCTACCTACTCAAGTATTCTTGCCTGGAGAATTCCATGGACAGAGGAGCCTGGGAGGCTATATCATGGGATCGCAGAGTTGGACATGATGGAGTAAGTCACACTTTCACACTTTCAACCCAATCCTTGGGTTGCTTCATTGACTGTCTACAGTCTAACACTACTTTTCATTCCAGGTTCCCCTTTTAGCTTTTCCTAGTGGGAAGATTGTATACTGGCAAAGCACAAGACTTAGATTCAGGTAACCCAAATTTGAATACCAGCTTAACAAAGTCACTCTTTTCCATTCAGTAAATCACTTAACTTTTCTGAACCTCAGTTTCCACATACAGAAAGTTGGTCTATAGGCCAGATGTGGAACCAGATGTATATTTTGCCCCAGAAAACTTTCTTCACTCTCGCATTATCCGAATGGCTTTGTGATCACCTGTATGTGTATCCATGCCCCATTTGTAAAACAAGAAGAAGAAGAAGAAGTAATGATGCTTACCACCTCACACAACTAGAGAGTTAACTTAGAAAATATATGTGAAATGCCCAAGCTGGTGCTTATTAAATAGAGCTTCTCAATAAAATGTGGCTAAATCTGAGGCTGAATCACTTGATTACATCCATCGTCTGATGCTAGGTGTCCAAGTACCTACAAATAAGTCCTGTAATTGTCTACCTTTGGATTTCTTCTCCTATGTCTTTGAAGACCACTCTGACTTCCTACTCTGCCCAGAGAAATCTTACCAATTCCTCAAGACCAGGCCTAAGTCTACACTCTTTCCATAAATCATTACCTGCATTTTTCAAGAGGGAATGACCTCCAGCATTGGTCTGAATGGCAGCAATAACCTTATGAGGCTTAGCATCTTCAGGCTCAACAGGAAACTTGAGATCTTGGCAACCAACATTCTTACAATTGGCCAAAGGCCAAGAAGTTAATAAGAGGAACCCAAGGCCAAAGAACGAACAAGAGAATGGGACTTAAACCTGACTCTCTGATCTCTCCCCTCAGTGCCTTTTTTTGGTTTCTGCTTCTCAGATTACTATGTACAGGTTTTTTTTTCTTTTTAATTACATTCTTTTCTATATTTTTTTAATCTTCATTCAATTGCAAAACACTGAAAACCAGGGGTGGCATTTTATGCATATGTTTGTTTATTTCTTTGAACCTAGCCTAGCACCTCACAATATTCAACAAATGTTTTGAAAAAAAGTGGAGAAAAAAGGCAGGAAACTTTTTAGGACCTGAGTTTCCCATAAGCAGATACTCAAGGGCTCCTAGGTAAAATTATTTTATGCAAAATTTTCAATGTTCCAAATACACAGATATTAAGCATTTGCTCATCTATCTTATAACTGGGCATTGTACTGAATGCTATACATGAATCCTCTTATTTAAACTTCGCAATGCTTCCAGGGAATTACATTATTGTCAATACCATTTAAAAATTAGGAAAATAAATCTGAGACAGCTTAAGTAATTTGCTTCAAGCAACAGACCTAGAAAGGATCAGGGCCCAAGAAAGAATTGCCTCAGTCTATAGCCCTGCTGCTCTTTACCGGCAGAATGAATCAATTTCTAATGCCAACCTTGTAGCCCTTCTTAGATTCATCTCTTACTTTCACCTATTGTCATCACTCTTGATAAAAATAACATAAATCATCTAATTGCCACTGGAAGCCTTTGGGTATTGTCTTGGCCATCTCAGCTATTTTGATCTGCCCTCTACCACCTTCCAAAGAATTAATGCTTTCGAATTGTGGTGTTGGAGAAGACTCTCCAGAGTCCCTTGGACTGCAAGGAGATCCAACCAGTCCATCCTAAAGGAAATCAGTCCTGAATATTCAGTGGAAGGACTGATGCTGAAGCTGAAACTCCAATACTTTGGTCACCTGATATGAACAGCTGGCTCATTTGAAAAGATGATGCTGGGAAAGATTGAAGGTGGGAGAGGAAGGGGATGACAGAGGATGAGATGGTTGGATGGCATCACTGACTCAGTGGACATGAGTTTGAGTGAACTCTGTGAGATGGTGATGGACAGGGAGGCCTGGCGTGCTGCAGTCCATGGGGTGGCAAAGAGTTGGACTGACTTAGTGACTGAACAACCAGCACCACCCCAGTCTAGCTCTCATGAGATCATGCAATAGACAGCTATTTCTATAACACCTCCCAATCTTGTCTTTGGGGTTGTTTTTACTGGTACAACTATTTTAATATTACAACTATCTTCAGCGAGCCTGGGGGAGTATTTCTCCTTGACCTATGCTTCTTACTCCAGATCACTCATTTTTTTTCTCCCATTCATTTAACCATTCAACCTTACTAAGCAGTATCATGATAAACACTGACACAGACTTGTCCTGGCCAAGGAAAGGGCAAGTCAGGTAAAAGGAGGTAAAAATTGCAGTCAAGTGGTCCAGAGAATCACTGGGTGAGTATGAGAGACATCTTTGCAAGACACAGGGTGGACACACAGAGTGGGTAGTGGTCCCTTCAACTTCCTTTTGGAAGGAGGGTCAGGGGAGAAGGGGTCGTTTGAGCTGAGGGTTAGGAGACGGGCATATCTCTCCCATCTTGACACTGAAACAATCATAAACTATCTTCCTAAGCAACTCTTTACCCAGGTTGATTACCACTGCCATACCACTAAAATATCCTTCTAACTGCCTTAGTATATTTACCTCTTGTGGAATTTTAGCCGCATAGAAAAGAATCTCTCCAGGAATCTCTGCGTGAAGAGTACAGGGAACAAAACATAGTGCAACGAAACAAAAATACCCAGAAAATTACAAGTTCGACCTCTTTCATTTACTTTCTATGTATATAGTCCTTATTTTTTAAGTATAATTTAAATCAGTTAATAACATTCATATTTAATCCAGTGACTGTTGCATAATCTCTCATTAATATAAATCATAAAATCATGGCTGGAAATCAGGTGTTTAAATCAGGAAGAAAATTTGGGAACAGGTTAAATTCAGGTGAGACAGATAAGTCCAAAGATAGCATGAGGGTCAGGTTAGCATCTGATTCAGCATTTGAGAGCCAACAGTGATGCTAACCAGAGAATTAGACAGAAAACAGATTTAATACATTGTCCCTATAATATATATATAATTATATTTTTGATTTCTATAGTGTTTACAAAAGACACTTTTTCACATGACCATTTTCTCCCTTAATATTTCTGTATTTTTTTAATTAATTTTATTGGACTATAATTGCTTGATAATGTTGTGTTAATTTCTAGTGTACAGTAAAATTGATCAGCCATACACATACATGTGTCCCCTCCTTTTTGGATTTCCTTCCCATTCAGGTCACTACCTTCCATTAAGTAGAGTTCCCTGTGCTGTACGGCATGTTCTCATTAGTTTCTATTTTTACATGGTATCAGCTCTGTATCTTAAGTATCAGTACCTTCTAAAACTCTACTGGTGAGAAAGGTGAAACATAGGTGGGTTACGTGATTTGCTCAGGATCACATTGCTAATAAGGACCAAAGAAAGGACTTGAACAATGGTTGCCAGACTATCATTTCTACTTTTCTTCCATTAGAGTAGACAGCTTCTCATGGATAATCTCCCCTAGTAGCAAGAGTACACATACAGGGTTCAATTCAACAGACCCTCAGTGAATCACTATGTGACAAATATTGTTCTAGATCATAGGGAGAGCACACAAAACTAGTAAAATAGAGTTGCCTCTTACCCTCATGATGTTTGCTATCTTTGGGGAAGCTTGGCAGACCAAAGAGGTTAATTTCCATGGAAGAAGCTGCAAGGCTGCAGTGGCCTTTCCGTGGAAAGAACAATAGTTTCTACATAAAACAAGGATGTATGACAAATCTAATTCAATTAGTCCAAAAAAATTAAAGCTGCAAGGCTACAATGGTCTTTCAGTACTAAAACCAATAGTTTCTTCATAAAACAAAGAAGTATTACAAATCTAAATCAATTAGTCCCAAAATTTCAGACCATTAGCTGCAAAAACCTGAGGCAGTTGTACTCTCAAGAGAACAATTTGGCAGTGAGATACCACCCACATGAACCAAGATAATTATCCAAATCCTTGGACTGGGAAAAAAAAATACTAGTGGGCGCCAAAACTTATGAAGCAACGCTCATCAAGGGCATCTGAGCTTTTGCATGCCTATATTCTACCCCAGGGATTTTTATTGCAAACATCAAGGCGTGGAAGAAATTTTCATTCACCATCAGTTAGTTCAGTTGCAATCGTGTCCGACTTTCAGTCATCATGCCAACTAGCAAAACCAGGAACTGGGGCCACAACACTGTAGAAAGCTAGACTCTTTCTTTCTTCTTTCCTTTATCTTGTCAACTCACTTATCTCGAGTAGCAGGTCAGCATTCACAGGCCACAGGAGATCATGGTATTGGCCTCTAAAGGATGTTCTGCCTTCATTATTTTGGACTCTGATTCATCAGCAATTAGAAATCTTACATCCTACAAAATTTAACAGAAACCAGAACTATAGAAATTGTAAATGATTATAAGCAGTTATAAAAATGTAAATTTTCATATATTTCCCATATTTATAATCAAGATTGTTATAAAACCAAGCTTTCCTAATGTGTCTAAGACATCTGAATAGCGTAACTCTTAATAAACATTATACCACTCTCCTGACTTTCAAGGCAGAAGAGCTGTGAGGTTGAAAAACTTACTGATTGGTTTTCATTTGTTTTTAAATGAAATATGCTTCACTTAGTCTTTAAAAGGAAACTGCCAATTTAGGACAGGAACTAGATCATCTGCTCAGGGTATGGAAAGCATTTCTTAAATAATTCATGGCAAAAACTTACCCTACTTTTGTGATATGAAAATGCCTTGTTGCTTTTCTTGGATTGTAAGTAGATTCATCCAGTTGACTGTTTTGGTTTCTTGGTATTCAGAAGTAGGAAAGCCTTCTGAAATTTGAATCATATTTCAGATCCTTTCTGAGTAGTTAAGTGCACACCCACACATGCAACTTTTCCTATAAACACCACATGCCTAAGCACGCATTAAAATTAGACTTTTCCTACCAAGAGAGCGGGGGTGTAAATATGCACTGCCATAGAGAAGCACTCCTTCCTGCAAGATGCAGTGCAACACGGGGCTTCTTCAGGGGTATTAGAAATCTAACTCGGACTCCCCGAACTGCATAATTTGTTCTTCTTCACCAATAGATCCTCTTTCTTCATTCCTTGTGAAATGCAGAACACCTATTTTAGTTAGAAAATGTGGATCCTAAATAACAATCTGGCATTGGAAACTAGCAGTTATTAAGGATATGTCCATGTTTCTTTCTGTCCAATATGAAATGGCTTTATATGAGTTGACCTTGTTGATATTCTTTAGCACCAATATGGAGAAGGCAATGACACCCCACTCCAGTACTCGTGCCTGGAAAATCCCATGGATGGAGGAGCCTGGTGGGCTGCAGTCCATGGGGTCACCAAGAGTCATATATGACTGAGCAACTTCACTTTCACTTTTCACTTTCATGCATTGGAGAAGGAAATGGCAACCCACTCCAGTGTTCTTGCCTGGAGAATCCCAGGGACGGGGGAGCCTGGTGGGCTCGTCTATGGGGTTGCAAAGAGTCGGACACAACTGAAGTGACTTAGCAGCAGCAGCAGCAGCACCAATATATATAGGCTTGGGTTTGACTGGATATATGGCTGGAAGAGAAGTTTCTATCATTCAAATATCTTGCCTGGAAAATCCCATGGATGGAGGAGCCTGGTGGGCTGCAGTCCATGGGGTCACCAAGAGTCATATATGACTGAGCAACTTCACTTTCACTTTTCACTTTCATGCATTGGAGAAGGAAATGGCAACCCACTCCAGTGTTCTTGCCTGGAGAATCCCAGGGACGGGGGAGCCTGGTGGGCTCGTCTATGGGGTTGCAAAGAGTCGGACACAACTGAAGTGACTTAGCAGCAGCAGCAGCAGCACCAATATATATAGGCTTGGGTTTGACTGGATATATGGCTGGAAGAGAAGTTTCTATCATTCAAATATCCCCTTTCTACACAAGTCAGAGCAATTCTAAAATCATCAAACATGCTGTATTCACATTTTAAAATATACTTGAGTGTGTGTTTAAAGAGTCCTCTATTATATAGATTCTTCTTTTGGCATTTTTTATATTTACTTCTAAACTGAAGCCCAATGCTTCAAGTCTTAGGGCAATGATGGGGTAAGGGTTAACTCAATGATCTTCAGTAGCTTTTCTGCTCTTCCTAACCAGGAGACAATGTAGTAGTAATTTGTGCTGCCAAGGAGAGAAGGTATGTGAAAAGCTCATGGTAAGACTGGAAAAGAATGTTTCAAGGGTTTTCCTCATGATAAACATTAGCAGGGGAAAGCCATATAAGTTTGTAGCATGGAAAGTATAACTTTGTATGGAATCTTCACTAGGCCCCAAGGCAGATGTTTTTCATCAGCAGGTCCTTTTTACTATTAGATTTGTGAGGCCTGTTAAGAACAGCTTTGGGAATTCCTATGCAGGGGCAGCCAGTGTTCAAGTTTAAGTCAATTAAACTAAGTCTGCCAAAGCAATTCTCTATGCTTACTGCCAAATCCTGCCTGTGAACAAGCAATCTTAACTTTTATCTGCAGAGCAGGGATAATGTGAAGCTGCTTCAGAACCCAACAACAACAACAAAAATAGCTTAATTTTTGTTTAAATAATAAAAAAAAGTAAGTTCACTTTAAAAACAAGCCTGTGTCCTAAAATGATTTTAACTTAGTGTTCTGTACATGATCACTCACTCAAGTTTGAGAAGAAAAGCTCAGCGGGGTATGAACAATACTATGAAAATTTGTGTTAATAGCTTAATTGCTCACGTAAGAGTTTTAAAAAAGAACAGTCTCATAAAATCAAAAGTAGCTCAAAAGTTTTTATACTTTAGATCTAAGTATGAAGTTGTAACCATTCTTGATTAAAAAAAAAAATCTTTTAACCAAGAGCATGCTCATGTACCATACAACAATTTATTTAGCATCAGCTGTGTGTCAGTCACCAGTGGGGGTACTGGCAAGGCACAACTGCTATCTCTGAGAGGTTTGCTCTCTGGCATGGGGAAAACATGGTAAAATACTAATTCCAACAGGATCCAGATCATGAAGGGCTTTGTGTGCTTGGCTGGAGAGATCTTAAGTCAGTTGCAGTGTTGAATATATTTCAACAGTGGAGAATGTAGTCAGGTTCACCCTCAGACAAATCAGGCCAGTCTCAGCACAGTCAATGGATTCCGAGGCACTTGTGCTGGAGACAGGAGAACTATGGAAAGTGTTCTCAGTCACTGATCGGGGATGAGGTAGGGCAATGGTAAGGAGAGAGACTGATCTGAGAGGAAATGCTAACACAGATGACTTAATGGTATGGTCAGAGATCTCCCAGAGAGTGTGGAAGAGATGGGCTGGAATCATTTGTAGGCTTTACACTCAGGTAATTAAATGTAAGATGTCATTTATCAAGATACAAAGAAGGAGCTTTGGGGAGAAGGTAACAGGTTTAAAATGAGTAGAAGTCTCCTCATGTACACTGACAATATCCTTATCTCTAGCAGAATATTCCTGAGCAATAACATAGTTAGGACATCATCAGTGTATTTTAGGGATAGTTGAAGCCATGGCAATGGATGAGTTCACTGCATGGTATGGTGGCTCAGATGGTAAAGAATCTGCCTGCAAATCAGGAGCCCTGGGTTCAATCCCAGCATTTGGAAGATTCCCTGGAGAAGGGAATAGCAACCCAATCCAGTGTTCTTGCCTGGGGAATTCCACAGACAGAGAAGCTTGGCAGGCTATAGTCCATGGGGTTGCAAAGAAACAGACACAACTGAGTGACTAACACTTTCACGGTCTTGCAGCAGGCTCCTCCCAATGAAGAGAAAAAAAAGGAATCACTGTGGGTAAAGGATGCAATCTCAGCTCAGACAGCCAAGGGTTTATGTTTGAATGTCTACTCCGATATTTGCTTGCTATGTTATTAAAGCAGCCGTTTGGCATTCTGGGCATCAATTGATGTTCCTAGGAGATAAAACATAACCCACTCATAGGATTCTGAGGAGAAATAAATTAATTAATCCATATGAAATATCAGTGCATAGTAAGTGGTTAATGGATGTAAACCATTATTATTGTTGTTGTTCTTATTGCTATTATTACTAAAGTGAAGATGCTTAGAGGGCATAAAGCCTAGGTAGCAATCAATATTTAAGCACCAGCAATGGAGCTCAATACCAACATAGATTTTATTAAATGCAAAACAAAGAGAGTATGTAATCAATGTTTTGATTTGATCAATCCACTTATGCCACCCATCCCAGCCAACCCTAAGGCTTTTCTTTTAGTCTTAAGCAGGTGAATTTTATGGTCATTCTGGAAATTTCTCTGGCTTATTTATTTGGTGATATGCAGATTCACCACATCTAGCCTGTTTCAGCTAAAGAGTTGCTTACGTGGAGATATCAACTGTTGCAGGTGCAGGCTGGCACACAGTTTACTATTGCCCACAATGTCCTGGGGATCTTGGTGAATGCGGAACAGTTGTTTACAGCAGCTTGAGGGAGGGGAAAAATAGGACAGCCTTCCCCTAGCTCTGTAATCATGATCGGTCATAGTGTGCCTCAGTTTCTTCATCTGTAATTTGTGGACAATAACAGCTTCCCCCAGGGCAATCATTAATAGTAAATTAAATAGCACACACGATTGAAGCGTGTCCGACTCTGCGACCCCACAGATGGCAGCCCACTGGGCTCCCCCATCCCTGGGATTCTCCAGGCAAGAACACTGGAGTGAGTTGCCATTTCCTTCTCCAATGCATGAAAGTGAAAAGTGAAAGTGAAGTCACTCAGTCGTGTCCAACTCTCAGCGAACCCATGGACTGCAGCCCACCAGGCTCCTCCGTCCGTTGGATTTTCCAGGCAAGAGCACTGGGGTGGGGTGCCATTGCCTTCCCCTAAATAGCACACATAAATGAGTATTAAATTAGATAATACATGCAGAGTTCTAGACTCAGAGTAGTACTCAAGAATATTAGGATTCCTTTTTTTCAATAGCTAAAATTCTAAGCATTGATCAAAACCAACATTATGTGTGAAACCATGCTATAATCTAAACATATTTAAACAAATTTCCTTAGACTGCAGAAAGAGGTTCAAACAACTGTATACAAACTTAAACTTCCTTGATTCAAAATTTCCCAGTGGTATGAATGCCATTTTTGCCGTGGGGGAGTGATTCAAGTTGCCTTCTTGCTGTTAAGGAAGAGTTATTTTTGTCAAAAAAAAGAATATTCTTTGATTTTCTCTTTTGGAAAATGATCAGAGTATCCCCCAAATAATACAAGATTACAAATCTGGCACCAGGAGATATTGGCAAGACTTTGACTAAATCTGCTACTATTTATGTCAACAAATGCTGTCAGGTAAGTGGCAAAAAAGACCAGTACACATGCCAAGGGACAGTGGAGAAAGCAGCTGTTATCGTGGATATGCTGACTAAGAGGAAGCAGGGCTCTACTACGGGAAATGGACTTGTGAAGCAATGAAAGCTGGTTTTGTTGCTCATACAGTTACATGAAACCTACTGCTTAAGACAAATTGTTCGCTTCTTTTCAAAAATTCTAGAAAGTTGGAGCAGGTGGAATAAAGTGAAGACAAAGAGAAGAAAATGCACTAGGAGAACATGCAGCTGTTCACTAAGACACTGAAATCTCTCTGTGATGTCCAGAAGCAGAGGGAGGTCACAGCCCACCTAGAAAATAACCCAGTGCCCTGTCTCACAGCTTCATCATGTCCGTTTCCAAAGAGCTGGGCCTGAGACTTTGAGGTTTATGAATGGTTTTTCTTCACAATGAAATGAACATCCATTTGGAGGATACTTAAAAAAAAATTTAAGTGGCAACTATTTGACAGACATGGCCACAGTCAGGTTACAAATAAGATTATGTCCTTGCCTTCAAGCATCATGATCGAGCAGGAAAGACAGATATACAAACAGTCCTTAACAAAATAAAATGTAATTAAACACACATCAGTTCAGTTCAGTCGCTCAGTCGTGTCTGACTCTTCGCGACACCATGAATCACAGTATGCCAGGCCTCCCTGTCCATCACCATCTCCCGGAGTTCACTCAGACTCTCGACCATCGAGTCTGTGATGCCATCCACCCATCTCATCCTCGGTTGTCCCCTTCTCCTCCTAACCCCAATCCTTCCCAGCATCAGAGTCTTTTCCAATGAGTCAACTCTTCTTATGAGATGGCCAAAGTACTGGAGTTTCAGCTTTAGCATTATTCCTTCCAAAGAAATCCCAGGGCTGATCTTTTTTAGAATGGACTGGTTGGCTCTCCTTGCAGTCCAAGGGACTCTCAAGAGTCTTCTCCAACACCACAGTTCAAAAGCATCAATTCTTTGGTGTTCAGCCTTCTTCACAGTCCACACATACATGCTTACATATTATATATATTATCTCAGTGTTTTCCTCCTAGCACAAAAAGATCAGACTCACAACAAAAGTATATTTGATTAAGACTTCAGTGTATATTTCATGTTCCCCTGCATGAAATATATATGGAGATCTTGTAGATTTTTTGCTATATCCTGCTGCTGCTGCTAAGTCACTTCAGTCATGTCCAACTCTGTGCGACCCCATAGACTGCAGCCCACCAGGCTCTTCCATCCCTGGGATTCTCCAGGCAAGAACACTGGAGTGGGTTGCCATTTCCTTGTCCAATGCATGAAAGTGAAAAGTGAAAGTGAAGCCGTGTCCGACTCTTCACGACCCCATGAACTGCAGTTTGCTATATCCTAAGAGTTGTTATTTAGTCGCCAAGTTGTATCCACCTCTTTTTGCGATCCCCAAACTGTAGCCCATCAGGCTCCTCTGTTCATGGGGTTTTCCAGGCAAGAATATTGGAGTGGATTGCCATTTCCTTCTCTAATATTCTAAGAGTTAGCAACTTAAAAAAAAAAAAAAAGCTAGTGTATATTGTAGGATTTGGTGACCATGTGATTTCCATTACTCAACTCTGAAGTGAATGTAGCCATAGGCAACACACAAACTTATGAAGTAAAGTGTCAGTCACTCAGCCATGCCTGACTCTGCAGTCCTGTGGGTTGTAGCCCATTTGGCTTCTCTGTCCATGGGATTCTCCAGGCAAGAATCCTGGAGTGGGGCAGCCGTTCCCTTCTCCAGGGGATTTTCCCAATCCAGGGATCAAACCCAGGTCTCCTTCACTGTAGGCAGATTCTTTTCCTTCTGAGCCGCCAGGGAAGCACACGTATGTTTTACAGGTATGGCTCTATTCCTGTAGTGTTTAATTCACAAAAGCAGGTGGCAGCCCAGAACTGACCCATCAGCCATGGTCTGTTGACCTGACTATACTCAGGGACTGTTCTGAGGCTTTCTGTGCTAAGGTGAGACTTTTTGCAAAACCGCATCCACTAGCTTTCCCTCCCAGTATTATCTCCAAACTTCCCTATTCCATGAGCTTTGTAGAGGGAGGGGGGCAGATGAGCAGGAGGTTGCCAATGTTACTTTTTCCTCTCATTTTCTACTTTAGTGCATAAAAATTCACACTGGCACAAAAACTATCACAAAATCTAATGAAAATTCATTATACATCCTATAACATAAGTAGATCTGCTACATGGCTAAGCAAATAAATTAATCTGTTGGAAATTTTTCCATGAATGACAAGTTATTTTTACTTTTCATAAGTCAAATGCTTATTGGGGAATAGATTTCATATATATGGTCCTTAATAAAGCACAACAGTTGAGGAATCTTTCTTGGACCATGCGGTATAGGAGCTCTGAGATGAGCCTCACTATTTATAATGATCCTTGGATATGGACAGACCAACATGAACACATTCTTCCCTTCCCAATGGACCTTTCATTGCTCTAGGTTCTAAATCACTGCAGATCTGAAGCACGACACAGTTACTGTGTGTGCACAGTGGGCCGTGGCCCAAACAGATAAAGACTTACTATGGCAGGAAGGGGAGAGTTCCTGGTGATTTAGTCTCAGAAGTCACAAGAGCAAGTTTGAACCAAATGGTCTGGCAAGCCATGGCAGGTGTGAATGGCAGCACAAGTCCCAGAAAGAAAGAGAGATCAGTTTAAAAATAAAAAAAGGCAGAAGAATCAGATTATTGAGGGAGTGGTCATTGAGTACAATGAAGTTCACTCATTCAAAGGAAATGTACAGTCCGTCCATCACCACAGTCAGAGGAGTATTTTGGCTCAAGATGGAAGCCAACATTCACATAAGTTTCATTAGAATAAATACACACATTTCCTTCTCCTCTCATACTCCACTTGGCTCTTTCTAGGAAGGAAAGCACTGAATTCTAGAAGAAATCTCAGTTCGAAAGTTTCGGAGAAAAAGGCAACCCTTTGAAAGTAGGATAACACTGGGGCATCTAAAAAGCACACACCATCCTAGAAACTGGAAGACAGGCTTACATGTTATGCAAACTCTTCCATATTAGGCTTGTGATTTGCAAAGTGCCAGAGGAACAAAAATGAGAGCTCAGGACTCCAGAATGTCTATTGAAAGCATACCTGGAATCATCCCAACAAACTCATCGCACACCTCCACCATCAGGTTTGGTGGCCCCCCTCTCTGGGTCTTCCCTGATAGCCCAGGTGGTAAAGTATCCACCTGCAACGCAGGAAACCTCAGTTTGATTCCTGGGTTGGGAAGATCCCCTGCAGAGGGGAAAGGCTGCCCACTCCAGTATTCTAGCCTGGAGAATCCCATGGACTGTATAGTTCATGGGGTCACAAAGAGTTGGACACAACTGAGCGACTTTCACTCACTCCCTGGGTCCTGTTTTATTGATATCCTTCCCCACTGCCTCACCTGGGCAGCCTCCTTCCCCCAAGAGTGAGTGAGACGCTTTCACTGGCAAGAAATACATTACTCCAGCAACATTTCATTCCTTACTCAGATGCTTACCAGGTGTTTTTCTTCATCAAATTGATTGTGTTGTTAATTGTAGTAAAGACTGAAGTGAGCATGGGGGGAGGCCTCTGAAAGAGCAGAGTCATTTGAAAATCAATTTCCACAGCTGCAACTTTGAAACAGTTCTCCAGTGAATAAGCAGGTCGGTTTCATTGTATTCAAGGTGAGCATTCTTTTCTTGTGGGATATCTTATTGTTTCCTTCCGCTTCAAAGAGAGAAACTCTTTTTTAACTTTGAGAATTTGCACACACTTTAAGTTTTTCAACCTAGGGGGGAAAAAGAAGAAGAAGAAGACTCCAACAAAACAGAAGACGACTCAGTTTTGGTAGCTGAACTATTCTAGGTGCTTCTTGTCCAGCCCCATCCCCAGCCCCAGATCCCAGCACTTCAATTGAGTGTGTGAAGATCCCTTTCTTGGTTATCTCTGGTACCTGTTTATTTCATTTATTTATTTATTTATTTTACCTTATTTTGACAAAGAACCATGGAAAACTGCATCTTTCATTTTTAAATAATGCTAGGTTTCTGTGCATACCTCCATGGGAGCCAATCACGGCCTGTTAACAAGAAAACCAGTGATCTGGGGATATTTAATGCCGCATTGGCCCTGGAAGAAGGAGGACTCTTTCATTTCGCATACTTTGTCTCCGCCATGGAGCTGGCTGACATAATGGACTTTTACAAGGAGCTCTGAAGCAATTGGCAATTAAGTGGTTTGAAGGGGTGCTTCTGGGCTGCTGTGAAAGGCTTCAGGTGTGAAACGCTTGTTTTCAAGAGCACTGAACAAAATGTATGGTTGCTTTCAGCGCCCCCTTGTCCTTCCCAAGGAAGGGGGAGAGCCGGGGGAAGCAAGGACACTCAAGAGCAATTTGCTATTCAGCATCTGAATGCCAGGCGCTTTCTTCCCCCCACCAATCCTTGTGCGGCTGGGGAGGGGGGCAGATTGAGATGGCACAAACAGCTCTCGGCACAATGGTAGATCAAGAGAGAGGCAGGGAAAATGAGGCCAGGAAGAATGGATGCCTGAATGAAGGGAAGACGGCTTGATTGTTAATTGTGGGTAAATGTGTTGCGAGAGTGAAAAGGGTTCATGGGCTACTTTAAAGCTATACCCAAGCAATAAGTATAGAGAGTGGGGAAATAAGAGATGGTCCTGACCCTTTTAAGGACTATAGTAGTACATCTGGCCCACTTGAAAAATTAAATTGAGAACTGTTCAAAAAGGTAGGCAAATGCATATGTGTGTTCGAATCTCATTACTTACAAGGGAAAAAAAAAATCTGGCAACTCCAATTCACATGCAGTATGCACTTCAAAGTATACACTATTCTTTTTGAGTATTAGTCAATAGGACAAAGATAATACGCAATAAGGATGCTGTCGAATAGATAAATATTTAAAATATGACTTTTCCTCAAGAATACAGCCTTCTATTCTAGGATAAAATATATTTGCACTGAAGCTAGCACAAGGGTAAAGGAAACTTCAAACAGTCTTCATGAAGGATATTGTTCCCTTAGTTCTGTTTCATGTCACTTTTCCTAGTCTGACCTTTACTTCCACATATTGATTTTTTCCTAACCCAGCCTTGCTTTGCAGAAAAAAGGGGTATTGAGTCTTTGAGCTGCTTACATATCACTATTGTACATGCATCCTTAAAGGTGAAGGAGGCCCTTTCAGGAGATGACTGTCTGACTGACAATGTGATTAGGATTGTCTGAGGACTTTTCATTTTAAATGTAGGAGGCCACATGTATCAATCTGGGAAAAGAGACAAGCAGACTCAAATTGAGTGGTCTTTTAAATGCTTCTCAAAGAGTTCTGGTTTTGCTCTAAGCAACAGCTTCTCAGATAAAGTATATACTACATAAAACTTAACTTTGTCAAATAAGACTGGAATTTTATATTTTTTATGATGATTTTTTTCCAAATATATACATTTTATTCAAAACATAATTCATATCAGATTTCTGAGGTATGCTCTTTTTTCCAGGATTCTGGTTTCCTGGGGGGGTGATATTTGTAAGACAAAATTTCACCAAACACCATGCTACTAAAGCTAAATTCTTGGTTCATCCCTTGATGTCATATAATCTTTAATGAAAAAAAAAAAAGATAAACAGTTAAAAATTGAATTTTTCCTTCTCCTTGCCCCAAGAAGCCTGTTATAATCTTTTGAGAGATTACAGAATTCTGGAAATTACTTGGCAGTTGCTGCCACACAGTCCTTCTTGGGGCCAGAGGAGAGCCCTAAGAAGACAAGGAATGAGCCACATTATCTTTGTCCTGTTCCATTCCAGAATGCTCTTATGACCGTGTCAGCACCAGGACCGCCTTGTACTGACTGATGGATTATGAATAGTGCCCCTAGGGTTGGGCAATAAGCAATTTTATCTGAGGCCTTGTAAGAAACCAAAGTCAAAGATTCGACACTGTATCCGTTCATCCCACATATCATTCCTAACATGTTGGATGGTGTGCTCATTTATGTCCAAATTTTGAAACACACCCTCTGCTCTACTTCTGCTACTGCTGTACAGTTTAGCCTAATGTCAGAGAAGAGAGAACAGCAGTTCTAAACTCAGCACAGGAGATGGTTCATTTAAACCAATCTTCTGTTAGTTTTGACTTGGGTCCCATCACTTATGAGACTGTGAGGGTCTTATTTATCTCTAGCCTCACCATCTCCTCAAACCCACAAGGGAGACTTAACCAACTTGATTCAAATGCTCTTTTTCCAGTAAGGAATGAGGCTTCTTCATTTTCCCTGAAACATTTAAGGCGTCAATAATCCTAAGGTCCAGAGTCTATTAGCAAACTGTTCCCTTGGACCTACTTGCTTCACTAATTTAGTGCATCTCCAAAGACTTTGTAAAATCTCTAGGACTGAAGCCAGATTCAGCCTCTGTACCCTCACACCATATTAAATCTCAGAGCCAGAGTTTGAGGTGAGGTGGAAAGTAATAGCTTTATTACTTTCTAGGCCAAAGGGCCACAGTGGGCTAATGTTCTCCACACTGTGTGTCCCACCTGGAGAAAGTAGTGAGAAATTTTACAGTAATGGTTTAAAGAGAATATGATGAGCTCAAGGATGTTCTTCTGATTGGTTAGTGGTGGGAAAAGTGGGAGTCAGCATGCTCAGTCTTCTAGTTCCAACTGGTTTGGGGTCTACACACCTGTGGGCAGTGTAGAGTTAACTTCACCCACCTGGTGGGGGTTTCAGTATCTGCAAAATAGCTCAAAGATAGTTGTTAGGTATATCCCTTAAGAGGGGAACTGGGACCCTGCCCCAGGGCTGTAGTATTGTTCCTTGACTTTCTCACTCTTGTTTCAGCATCCCATCCCTTCCCTAATTAGCACTGTTTGAACCTGCCCCTTGGAACTCTGGGAAAATCATGAAGGTTGAAGGAAGCCTGTTTCCTGTTTCCCCAATCCAGAACTGGGGCGGGGTGGAGGGTAGGGCGTTGCTCACAGGAAGGTTTTTTTGCCCATAGCCACAGGGTCTTGCATGGTTTCAGGATCAGCATGTCTTCAGCTCCATCCATATGACCAACTTCTTCACTTGTGTGTTTATATCATAGCAACTGAGTGGACATTAGGTTTCCCATGGAGATAAAGAATAGGCAATACTGAGGTAGGAGTGGCACCCCTGCAATAAAAGATCTAAAAAGTGACAACTAAAATCATGATTGCTGACCTCAGAGCTTCTAACTCTAGTCTGAAGCTAGTCAGAAGACTTGGATCAAATCATGGCTTCCTTAAAAATGTGCTGTGTGGTCTTGGGTAAGCAATACTACTCCTTAACCCTCAGAAGTCTCTTCTATAAAATGGAAACAATAGAATATGTCCCTTAAAAATATTAAAAATAAAATGAGATAATCAACATGCCGAACAATGTCTCACACATACTGAATTCAATAAATGTCACCTATCCATGTCACTATTAGGATGGTCTTGTTGTTCAGTAGCTAAGTCCTATCTGACTCTTTGCAGCCACATGGACTGGACCCCATCAAATTCCTCTGTCCATGGGGTTTTCCAGACAAGAACACTGGAATAGATTGCCAGTTCCTTCTTCAGGGCATCTTCAGAAACACAGAGTTGAAATTCATCAGTAAGACCACTACTCATGAGGAACAAAGTCTCTAGGTGCCTTGAATCAACAGAGAGCCCAAACTTACAAAAGCCAGCATCATACCATCAGTACAAGCAGCTCCTAGCTAAGTTCCACAGACTGTCTTCAGTCTTTTAGTAACCTGATGGATCAGGATCTCCCACTAGGCAGCCACCAGACTTCTCAAGTTTCATCACTGTTGCTGACTCAGAGTGAGTGCTTTTGTGCCTCCTTTCCATCTTTTTAGCCATAGGAATTCTTCAAAAAAATTAAGAAACACTTTCACCTTCCAAGTTTATTAGAAGTGGAAATATTTTGTAATTACAAAAATGCTCTGTCATTTAATAAGTAGTATATCTTATATATTCCAGTTGAGCTATTTCAAATCCTAAAAGATGATGATGTTAAAGTGACGCAAACAATATGCCAGCAAATTTGGAAAAACTCAGCAGTTGCCACAGGACTGGAAAAGGTCAGCTTTCATTCCAATCCTAAAGAAAGGCAATGCCAAAGAATGTTCAAACTACCGCACAATTGCACTCATCTCATATGCTAGCACAGTAATGCTCAAAATTCTGCAAGCCAGGCTTCAGCTGTGTGTGAACAATGATGTTCAAGCTGGATTTAGAAAAGGCAGAGGAACTAGAAATCAAATTGCCAACATCTGTTGGATTATCAAAAAAGCAAGAGAGTTCCAGAAAAACATCTATTTCTGCTTTATTGACAATGCCAAAGCCTTTGACTGTGTGGACCATAATAGACTATGGAAAATTCTTCAAGATATGGGAATACCAGATCACCTGACCTGCCTCTTGAAAAATTTGTATGCAGGTCAGGAAGCAGCAGTTAGAACTGGACATGCAACAAAGGACAGGTTCCAAATCAGAAAAGGGGTACATCGAGGTTTTATAGTGTCACCTTACTAATTTAACTTATATGCAGAGTACATCATGTGAAATGCTGGGTTGGATGAAGCACAAGCTGGAATCAAGATTGCTGGGAGAAATATCAATAACCTCAGATATGCAGATAATACCACCTTTATGGCAGAGAGTGAAGAAGAACTAAAAAAGTTGGCTTAAAAGTCAACATTCAGAAAAATAAGATCATGGCATCTGGTCCCATCATTTCATGGCAAATAGATGGGGAAACAATGGAAACACTGAGAGATTTTAGTTTTTTGGACTCCAAAATCTATGCAGATGGTGACTGCAGCCATGAAATTAAAAGACATTTGCTCCTTGGAAGAAAAGCTATGACCAAACTAGACAGTGTATTAAAAAGCAGAGACATTACTTTGCCGACAAAGGTCCATCTAGGCAAAGCTATGGTTTTTCCAATGATCATGTATGGATGTGAGAGTTGGTGTATAAAGAAAACTGAATGCTGAAGAATTGATGCTTTCAAACTGTGGTATCAGAGAAGACTTTTGAGAGTCCCTTGGACTGCAAGGAGATCCAACCAGTCCATCCTAAAGGAGATCAGTCCTGGGTGTTCATTGGAAGGACTGATGCTGAAGCTGAAACTCCAATACTTTGGCCACCTGATGTGAAGAACTGACTCATTTGAAAAGACCCTGATTCTGGGAAAGATTAAAGGCAGAAGAAGGGGATGACAGAGGAAAAGATGATTGGATAGCATCACCAACTCGATGGACAAGAGTTTGAGTAAACTCCTGGAGCTGGTGTTGGGCAGGGAGGCCTGGCGTGCTGTGGTCCATGGAATCACAGAGAGTTGGACACAACTGAGCGATGGAACTGAACTCAATACCTTATATTTAAGACCTATAATGCCTTTTGTTTATACCCCTAGTGGAATATAAATAATTAAATTATTTCATCCTACTCCAAATTCTCTCTAGTTTAGCAGGAAATATCAACTTTCCTACAAAAACCACATACATTTTTTCAGTTTGGTTCTCAAATAAATGTCTTCATAATTCATCATTTCATTTGATTTAGAAATTAATTTTTCCTCCCCACAGGACCTCGGCCAGAACATTTCAAAATGTGTATTTTTGAAAATGTGTTCAGTGAGACTAGTTTTAATAGCTGATGAATTAGATAAAAACATATTCTATTGTCAAATAAATCTGAAAAAAATGGAGGTTAAATTAATGGATTCTTCCCTATTACATGACTTCTCAAAGTCTTCAATTTACTAATCTGAAATGTAGTCTATAAGTATATGATATATTTGTAATGCTTTCCAAACTTATTTTACCAAGGAAAACTTTCTTTTCCTCACTTTTCTTTTCTGCACTGTCTAAAGGATCAAGAATTTTATTTAACACACTTTTAAAAAATTCTATTTTGATAGCAACCAATGCATGCCATCTGACTTCTTCATCCTCTCTCCTCCTGGGAAAGGTCCACAACTTCTCCACCACAAGCATACGTCTCTGTATTATTCTTAAGACTCATGCAGTTGTATTCTTTGTATGATGTAAGAAAACATGACTTCATAAGAAAAAGGTATAGTGATATTTAGTTCAACTTCTTTCTCACCCATGTTGTCTTTTGAAAAGACAGCATGATTTATTTCAATAATTTTTTTAACTATTGACAATCTTATGAAAATCATCTTATTGATCGAAATATTATAGGTCTCCTCTGCTAGAAAGTATTTCTAATCACATTAGATCACTTTTACTATCACTTCAAGAACCACATTTTTAGCATCAAGTTTTGGTAGACAGTAGATCCTGCAGAAGCTCCTTAATGGAGTCTAGTTGTCAACAAGCTGTTGACAGTGTAAATTTCCCCTCATGGAATCTAAAGGATGACCATGAAGTTTTGGAAAAGAATATGTGTTGTATGAAGTGCAGAGAAATTGTTTGCCTCAAGTACCCTGAATCAGTGAAAAAAGAGTAAAGACATATTCTAATTTCATGAGGACAAAATAAAGTCCATTTTGACAACTAATACGTCCCCAAAGCTCAGCACAGGACTTGTCACATAAGTAGTTATTCTACGGATTGTTGTTTAGTCGCTAAGTCATGTCTGGCTTTTTTTTTTTTTTTGCAAGCCCATGGACTGTAGACTGCCAGGCTCCTCTGTTCATAGGCTTTCCCAGGCAAGAATCCTGGAGTGGGTTGCCATTTCCTTCTCCAGGGGCTCTTCCTTACCCAGGATCAAACCTGTATCTCCCTCATTGACACTGAGCCACCAGAGAAACCCACTCTATGGATAGTTCATAATAAATGAATACCATAGTTATTGACAATTTCTGATTTCCATCTCCTCCCCACATACTCCTATGAGGAGTCCTCCACCTATCATTATTCCACAAGGATAGAAAATACCTGGAGAGGTTAGCAAAATACAGATCCTCAGTGAGTTTCAGCCTTGTGACCCATCAGTAGGTCCTGAATACCCGTGAAAAGAGTGCCTGGCATCAGTCAGCTTTCACGCACGCACTCTGTTAGTTTAGAACCCTTGTTTTCAACAAGATTTAAGGGAGTTTGCTGAAATGATTAGAAACCTGACTTGTCAGAACTTGAAATAAGTAGCCAGAGAGCTTGAAGATGAAAGGAAACTTACAGGGAATCAGAAAAGAGTTCCATCTGTGATGTTTTAGAATAAGGCCAAAACGCAGTCTTGGGAAATCTGCATGATTCTGATGAACGTATGAAATGGGCTGCCTTTCTCCAAAGTTTACTGAACTCCCCTAGACAGCTGCATCACCATGTCCTCAAGTAGAAGAAATTCCTCCTTCTTTGCTGGCCCCAGTTTAGTTCCATTTATCCACAATCTCACTCCTCATACTTCATACTTTGTCCTCCTCATCATTCCATCTCCAGGACCATGCACAGGGATGGCACGTAATCAGATCTCAATAAAAGATGATGGACAGAAAAGATTAACCTGAAACATTAGGACCTGGAAGAAAAGTAAGTCCCTGCATTTTGGAGGAATTTCCATCACCTAAAGTGTGGACAGAAATCCCCACACTCTCTGCATGTAAACCCAACCAGTTCTTCACAGCTGGTCCAGATTCAGCCTTTTTTGTGTGTCAAAATGGAAGAGGAAAAAAATTGAAGCTTTTCTCTTTTTCTTTTTTAATGTGCCTCCTTCCACTCTAGACCCTAATCTTCCCCAACTCACCCTAGGGAGGCCAAAAAAACCTGTAAATCTATTTTAAAAATTCAATTTGTTTAGAAAAATTGTGCAAAACACAAGAACTAAAATATTGCCCTGGGTTGAGGCAGAGTCTCTGTGTAGAGAATTCCTCTAAGGATGTTAAGACACTTTCCAAGTAGTTTCCTTATTTCTATGGTACACCTGCTTCTCTATAATGATATAGCTCATGTGTCTTTTCCTTGTCTTTGTTTAGGTAATTACTAGAGTTTACAAATATTCTTTAAAATATAATTGCTGTAGATTTGCCAAAGAAGTTCCACAAGCTTTATGCAACAGCTTTTGAGTCATGTTATATGCAGGATACTGAGTTAATTTTAAATCACTATTACCTACTCTCACTGTAACAAAATGGGAAATGTTGCAAATTATGTAAATTTTTCCCCCCTGGATTTACAATAACATTTTTTTCACTTCAGACTCTCAGTCCCAATTTTTTAAAATTAGTGTTTGCTCAAGAAGAACGGAAGCAACCACAGCCCACATTAGATTATAGAAACACATCTTTGCCATTGCTACTCAGCCCACTGGCCTGTGCCATGTCAAGCCACCCATTTACCGGCGCCATCAGTGACATTTTTTATCGTTCTTATTATCCTGGAAACTTGTATGTCCTTGCTCCTTTTCCATGCCTTGTTGTTGTTCAGTCACTCAGTTATGTCCAACTCTTTGAGACTCTGAGGACTGCAGCACACCAGACGTCCCTGTCTTCACTATCTCCCAGAGTTTGCTCAAACTCATGCCCATTGAGTCAGTGATGCCATCCAACCATCTCATTCTCTGTCTCCCCTTTCTCCTCTTATCTTCAATCTTGCCAAGCATCAGGGTCTTTTCCAATGAATTGGCTCTTTGCATCAGGTGACCAAAGTATTGAAGCTTCAGCTTCAACATCAGTCCTTCCAATGAATATTCAGGATTAATTTCCTTTATAATTGACTGGTTCAGTCTCCTTGCTATCCAAGGGGCACTCAGGAATCTTCTGTAGCGCTACAGTTTGAAAGCATCGATTCTTTGGTGCTCAGCATTGTTTACGGTACAACTGTCACATCCATACATGACTACTGGAAAAACCATAGCTTTGACTATATGGACCTTTTAGGCAAAGTGATTTTGCTGGCTGCTTTTTTAATATGCTGTCTAGGTTTGTTATCGCTTTTCTTCCAAGGAACAAGCATCTTTTCATTTCAATGCCTACCTAACAAATATAAAGTTGATTGTTATTTACTTCCCAGGTGGCACTAGTGGTAAAGAACTCACCTCCCAATGTGAGAGACTTAAGAGATGCAAGTTCCATCCTTGGGTCAGGAAGATCCCCTGGAGGAGGGCATGGCAACCCTCTCCAGTATACTTGCCCAGAGAATCCCCATGGACAGAGGAGCCTGAGCCAGCTACAGTCCATTGAGTTGCACAGTCAGACACAACTGAAGTGATTTAGCACACACATGGTGGTGAGCACATAGAGTACAACACTGATTTTATCTAAGCATTGTTTTCCCAGTGTATTAAATGGGTACAATAAAGAGGATCAGCTATGTACGATACTTACAGAGGTTGCGAAACGTCATTCCTGTAAAATGCTTAGCACCAAAGAAGATGCTTAGTACCTGTTAGCTATTTATATTTATACTTTCTCATCATAGCTGGCAGTTTCAACATTTCCTCTGAGGCATGCAAAATTCAGCCAAAATAAATGTCCCATTTTAATATTCATGGAAATAGAGTTTGCCATTTGTATTCTGAATGTGAGATTATGAAATAGAAAAGCCATTCAGGAGGCTGCATTACCAGAACCAACATTTTAAAACACCAACTCAGCTATCAAAGAACTTTCACATTCAAGTTTCAGTAAAAAGGAGGAAGATGCCACCACTCCCACAGGCCTTTGAGCTCCAGCAAGATGACTTTGAAGCCCAGTACAAAGGCTCGGTGGAGGGCGACTGCATATCCCTTCTCACGTGTGGCCACACAGGAATAGACACTTTACATATTACACTTACTGCTGCATATTCTTATCCCTCAAGGCAGTTAAGTGTATCATGGAATTCGTCTTTACTATCCTTTATTTAAATGCATAATCAGAAGAGTTACCAGGGCAGAGCTAGTGAGAGAGAAAAAAATAGTTCTGGAGAGTACAGTCTTCTGTTGATCTAAGAGCTTGCTTCATATGCTCTGAAAGTTTTATCCTCAATGCAAAAGTGGCTGAATCTATTGTTCAAAAATTAA
Source organism: Madoqua kirkii (assembly GCA_006408675.1). Taxonomy (NCBI): domain Eukaryota; kingdom Metazoa; phylum Chordata; class Mammalia; order Artiodactyla; family Bovidae; genus Madoqua; species Madoqua kirkii. Next base: position 29,859 of record SJYC01085025.1, read on the forward strand.
TAAGCTATAAAAAGCCATACATTGCTGAAAAAAATGTAACTGTGCAGTTTCCAGTCTGGTCTTCCATTCTGAGAATTTCATTCAAGACAATTTATAGGCATGAGTTTCCAAAACTGTTTCCATATTTTGTTCTTGACCCTTTGCCCTTCCTCTTTACCCCACTTTCTCATCTCTAGTGCAGATGAGTCCCATGTCTATATTTTTTATCCAAACCTCTCCTCCAAACTCAGGTCCATATTTCTGACTTCTGTATATATGGCAGCCTTGGAACTACATCAGCCTATATCTTCTCTCACATTTTCTTAGTGAACAAAATGCACCTGATCTCCAGTCGTAGACACCTCACTTGTTTTAGAGGTATCTGCTTTTGTTGCCCAGTGTATTGTGCGTTCACCCAACACTCACTCTCCCTACCAACTTTTCAACTAGGTATAGCCATACAAAACCATTTTTTTGATTCCTAGGAAAGTCCTCACATTTCATCTATAGGTCCCTCTTTTACCATTCTCTTGTTAGAATGAAGAAGTGACTCCTGAAGTTTCAGCTTCAAACTTGTGTTCATGAGTCCATAAACATGAGAAGAAGACCAAAATCACCACCTTGATAATGATCTCAGTTCCACTGAGGTACTGAAATGATACCAACAGAACCAGCACACCCTGATCTTCTTGTGAGATAAATTGATTTCTATTTATTCAAGTTTCTCTGATCCTACCTGTGCATCAACATTGGTAATCTTGACTCAAAAATACAAAAATAGATCTGTTTTTGAATTAGTTTGAAAGTCTCCTGATACAGTTTTCCTTCAATTTTCCTCCTTCACTTCTACAATTTTTCTCAAGATCATCCTCCTTCACGTATCAACTAAATGGTGCACTGTCTCCTCTCTGCTCCAATAAAGTCTTCTGCAACTCCATAGGGAAAAAATGAGAGGATACTAGTCAAAAAATACGTAGGAAAAGTTGTCTTATATTTTTCAAATTATGTTCAGCCTCATTAGTCATTAAGACAATGAGATAGTCAACTAGATAGTATTTGTGTGTGTGTGTGTCCACCAGATGGCCAAAAATGCTAGAGGTCCATAACAGTCACTGTTTCTAGGGAGGTAAGGAAACAGTTGGACACATAAGAAGAGATGGATCAGGAGTGTAAGATCAGGTGTCAGGACTTCACATGCCACTGTCACCACACCAACCCAACCACCGAGTCGTAGTCATTGAAAACACCACATGCCCTTCTTCCTTTCTGTTCTGTCTGATTATTTTCCAGCCACTGGTGCAGAGACGACAATGAGGACCCATTGGGTGGACAGAGATTGGATGGAAGAAGCGTGAGAACTGTAGCAGAGGACATAGCTGGCGTGTGTGGCGCTGGTTATCGTGCTGAATGAAGTCTAGGAGGCTCCTGCTGTGTTCCTAGTCGGAGGATTAGGATGGCAGGGGCAAGACAAATCATTCATTTCAAGAGTAAGGTGAAGGTGAAGTCGCTCAGTTGTGTCCGACTCTTTGCGACCCCGTGGACTGTAACCTGCTAGGCTTCTCCATCCATGGGATTCTCCAGGCAAGAATACTGGAGTGGATTGCCGTTTCCTTCTCCAGGGATCTTCCTGACCCAGGGATCGAACCCAGGGCTCCCACATTGGGGGCAGGCGCTTTAACCTCTGAGCCACCAGGGAAGCTATTTAAGGAGTAGCTATGTTATATCAAAAAATTTTTTTGAAAAATTATAAAACAGAAATAGAGCATCAGATGTAGAAAATGAATTTATGGTTTCCAAGCAAGAAAGTGGGGAAGGGATACACTGAAGATTGGTATTGGCACATACGCTCTATATAAGATTGATAATCAATAAGAACATATTTGATAGCACAAGGAACTCCATTCAGTTCTCTGTAATGAGCTATATGTGAAAAGAATCTTAAAAAGAGTGGATATATGTGTATAAACAACAGATTCATTTGCTGTGCTGTAGAAACGGACACAATATTGTGTACAACTATGTGTGTGTTATTTGCTCAGTCATATCTCACTTTTGCGACCCTGTGGACTGTAGCCTGGCTGTCCATGGAATTCTCCAGACAAGAATGCTAGAGTGGGCAGCCATTTCCCTCTCCAGCAGATCTTCCCAACCCAGAGCTCGAACTCTGGTCTCCCACATGCCAGGCAGATTCTTTACCATCTGAGCCATCAGGGAAGTTGTAAATCAATTATACTCCAACGAAATTAATTATATAAGTAAATAGAACAGTGTTTTAGTAACCCATGCAGCTGTACTGGTGACTAACAGTTAAATAGCATCCTGGTTTTCTCTCTTTTGAGGGCTCCTTTATCTTCCTGCCATTCTTCAGAATATATTAGATGAATATGTGAATGATAGATGCAAGCTAGTTAAGGGATAATGAAGTCAAACAAGTAGAAAATAGAAAAAACAATAATATTGATGTCAATTGTCAATCACTGCCTCAACCCACACAGTCTTCTCAGAGAATATACTCTGTGAACTACAATTTCCCCCCAGGGCCTCAACTGTCCAAAAAGCCAACCCAGGGGCCAGGTTGAATCAGCGTATTTTCTCAATTAAAAATTGGAGCTAAGAATTTCCCTCCATTCATGCAGTGATGGGGAGCTCACCAGTTGTTAAACTTTTCTTAAACTGAAAAAAAACAAACAAACAAAAATAGTTGGAGCTAAGAGACACAGAAGCTATATGAGTTGAGTAAAAGTGGACACTTTCCTTTGCTAGCCAACATCTGAAAAGCACTTTCTACATGCGAGGACTTTGCATAAATTATTTCATTTAGTCTCACTAAAGTAGGTGCTATTTATTCTCCTTTTACAAATAAGCAAAGTGCAGCTTCTAGAATGTAAGTGACTTTGCCTGAAGTCACACAACTGTTAAGTGCCAAGAGTGAGTTCAGAACTCAAGCAGGTTGTCTCAAGACTCTGTCTTCTTTTTCAAAAAACTATCAATAATTGCTTTCATATTTTTTTAAACTATAGTTGTTATCCATCTTACATGTGACAAGTGTGCAGTATAGTAATTCACAATTTTGAGAAATTCTAGTGCATTTACAGTTACTGTAAAATATTGGTGGTACTCCCTGTTCTGTACAATATATCCCTGTAGCTTGTTTCATACCCAACAGTCTGTACCTCTTACTCCCCTACCCCTGAATTGTCCCTACCCCTTTCCTTTTCCCTCTGGTAACCACTGGCTTGTCCTTTATATCTGTGAGTCTGCATCTTTTTTTGTTTTAGTCACTGGTTTGTTGTATGTTTTAAAATATTCCACATATGAGTTGATGCCATGCAATATGTGCCTTTCTCTGTCTGCCTTATTTCGCCTGGCATAATGCCCACCTCACCAGGCTCATCCACGTTGCTTCAAACAAAGAGCCTGTGTTCTTCACCACTAAGCACTGAAGGGGCAAAAGTGGTGTGGTCAACCACAGCTTCTTGCAGAGCACTGTTAGGAGGCCCAGAGAGGCCAAGGACAGAGGAGCCAGTCATTAAAGGGAAGCAAGAGAACAGAGCGGCTGCTGGAGAATACAGGACCAAGAGCGGTGGCAGCTCTGCAGGAGGGAGGCGGAATCTGGGGCTCCGCACTCGAGCCTTCAGGAAGCCGACATGAAATTAGAGGCTATCCAGAGATTATTTTAGAAAATTATTTCAGGAGAGTATGGAAGCCTGCAGGATCAGTCGTTTTCAAAGACGATGCTAGCTTCAGAAGCGACCCATCTCAGGAAATGAATCTGGATCCAGATCTGTGGTCACGGCTCCAGATGGGTTTGGACAGAAGTCCCATCTCCTCTCTAAGTCTTCTCAGGAAATCTCGAGGAACTTCAGATGCTCCTCGAATGCTGTCGGAGTGCCGTCTTTCACAGATGGCTTGAAAGTAGCATGAAAAAGAAAAAGTAAAGAGATAGGCAGGACAGAAAGAGGAGGGAGGGGAGAAATGGAGGAGGAATAAACAGAAGGAAGGAAAGAAGGGAGGGAGGAGATGAAGACTCCAGAAATGCTTTATCTACCCTGAATGCCAAAAATAAAACGCAAGCACAAACCATGATAACAGATGCATGCTTCCAGCCTCGGGAGCCTTCTGCTGCTAGTTCCTGAAGCTGCTGCCTTACAGTAGTGTCCCCTGCTTACACAGCATATTTGGATCCACCGCAAATCAGCTGGATGCGCCTTCTCTTACAACTGTGTGTGCGCGCTTAGTCCCTGAGAGTCGCCTGGAATGGGGGTCACCACTGGGCCACAGATCCCTCGCCCAGGGGGCCTGGAATCAGGCTGCCCCACAGCCTTGTTCAGAAGTAATGGGTGTTTCTGAGAGGCCACTCAGAGCCCCTGTAACTGTGCTGCACCCGTGGTGAGTCAGTTGGAAGAGGATTCATTGTTGGAAGGTGAGTGACCCCGCTAGGCAAAGCCCAGGCCTGGGTGATCAGGGAGCCCAGAGGCAGTAACCTGGAACAGAAGAGGGATGGAGGGAAGGGAAAGCCCAGGAAGGAGAGGGGGGCACCTTCATAACTCCCGGCTCTCACGGTCCCGGGCTCAGGCTGCTGTGGGCCTAAAAGAAAGACGGCTTCTGGCACTTCCAACCAGCTTCCCTTCCCTCCTCGGCCACAGGAACCCTAACCCTCTCGCAGGCTGCGGCTCCCAAAGAGAGCATGGAATTGTTATCTAGTTGCTCAGCGGTGTCTCACTCTCCTGTGACCCCATGGTCTATAGCCCTCCAAGTTCCTCTGTCCATGGGATTTTCCAGGCAAGAATAAGGGAGTGGGTCACCATTTTCTTCTCCAGGGGATCTTCCTGACTCTGGGAATGAACCTTCATCTCCTGCACTGGCAGGTGAATTCTTTACCACTGAGCCACCAGGGTAGCCCAGAGCATGGAACAGCGTGCCACTAGAAAGACCTTGCAACTATTCTGTTTAACCCCTTAGACTCAGAAAGAGAACCAGGTCTAGAGAAGCTTTGCGGCTAGAGCTCAGACCAGTGAATGGTCACACAGACAGAAGGGAAGGCCTCTTAGTTTTTGGTTCATCAACTGTTCTTTCACCAGGAGAAGCTTGGAAAGGGGGAGGAGATGGATATATGTGATAGCTTCACAGGGACACAGGCCTAGATTGAAATGTACCATCTAGGAGTTGTGAGGGATTTGGAGGAGGAAAGTTAATCTCCATGCATCATTTTTCTCAAGGAGACACACACACACACACACACACACACACACACACACCACTAAATCCATTATTTGGAGCTGTCAGAATTCCTTGCTGATTTTATACACGAGTCATTACTGTTAACTCCAAGGCTTATGAACTGCATTTACGCAGATGAATTGCTGTACCTCTTTGAGTTTCAGTCCCTTGATGATAAAACAGATACAACAGAGTCACCATTCTCCCGAAGTTATGGTGAGGTGTGTATAGCTCACAATATCCAAAGCACATATAGTACTGCCTGAAGCAGAAGATCTCAGTCAACGTCTGCCACTTTGTTACCCATATTAGTATCATTTCTGTAATATCATTTTAACTTATGACTTACCTCCAGGCTCGAGATTGGAGGCTTCCCTGGTGGCTCAGACAGTAAAGAATCTGCCTACAATGCAGGAGACCGGGGTTTGATCCTTGGGTCAGTAATATCCCCTGGAGAAGGGAATGGCAGCCCACTCTAGTATTCTTGCCTGGTGAATTGCATGGACAGAGGAACCTGGGAGTTCCATGGGGTCGCAAAGGCTGGGACAGGACTGAGCGACTACCACTTTCAGACTCGTCTAGATTCCTTCATAGGCATCTGTGGTTCCTCCTGACCCGGCTGATTTGGGGAGCCTTTGGGGATTTCTCACGCCCCACTCACCTCCTGCACTCTTGCCAGTTTCTCTTTTCCCTGCACGTGGCTTTTCACCTGCAGGCCCGTTTCTGAAATTCTTTTCTTCTCTTTTTCTTTCCCTTTGCCTATTAAGGCTCAGCGTGATTGTCATTACCTCCCCCCTAACTCTTCTAGGCTGTGCCCCAGGGTATGGCCCTGTCACAGGAGTTACAAGCTGATGAGAACCCTGGCTTACCTGCTGGTCACCTGCCTAAACTAGAGCACTATCAGGACAGGAATGTGACATTTATCTCAGTCTGCCCTGTCCCTAGCCTGGCTCAGTGCTCCATAAACATCTGCAGACTGAGCAATCCAAATCTTACAACAATGCAGCCTCCGCACTGGGCACAAAGCTTACACATTTTAAGAACCTGACAAACGTATGTTAACTGAGTATGTGAATAAGTGAGTGGATAACGAGGAGATATTCCATCTCTATAACCATGCAGCATGTTCATACCCAGCATTTCAAATTAAAAATATACTACTTCACTGCAAAATTAGCGAATTGGTCAATATTTTAAAATCTTCAGCTTTTAACTCAGCAATTCTATCTACAGAGAAAAGTTTGGTAAATCCCCGAGCTGCCAAATAATGGTTGACTTAATTTAGTTTTGATAGGGGAGAAGCTGAAACTCCAGTACTTTGGCCACCTCATGTGAAGAGTTGACTCATTGGAAAAGACTCTGATGCTGGGAGGGATTGGGGGCAGGAGGAGAAGGTGATGACAGAAGATGAGATGGCTGGATGACATCACTGACTCGATGGACGTGAGTCTGAGTGAACTCCGGGAGTTGGTGATGGACAGGGAGGCCTGGTGTGCTGCGATTCATGGGGTTGCAAAGAGTCGGACATGACTGAGTGACTGAACTGAACTAAAAAAGGAAATAATATGGAATTGTTATCTTTTTGACTGTGTTTGCTAGCAATTATATTAAATTTATGGAAAAGCAGAGATTTGATTAATCCTATGTATGGCAAAAACTGACTACAAAATTATTTCCCCCTCCTGAGCACATCAGTTAAACTCTATATCTTCCAGAGTTCCTTGGGTTAGATTGAAACCTGAAACCATATGACAGAGTTCTGGCCAATGAAATGAGATCAGAAGTGATGCTCACCACTTTTAGATATGATGTCAACCAACCTGAGATTCCCCATGATAAAGTTTTCTCTTCCATGAGTCCTTGGAAGCCATGATTTGACAATGGCAAAATTATAAGATGGAAGAAATTTGGGTTCTCTGAAAAACTACATGGAGAAATTCCCCCAGCCACATTGAGGGGATTTAAACCACCACATTGGACTGTGAGATAGCAATCAAAATTTTGTGTTTTGTAGTCTATTGAGCCTTCAGGATCTTCTTTGGTTTTATTTTTTATTTTATTTTTTTGCATAGTCTGTCCTAATATAAATGGCAACCCATTCCAGTGTTCTTGCCTGGAGAATCTCGGGGACGGGGGAGCCTGGTGGGCTGCCGTCTAAGGGGTCTCACAGAGTCAGACACGATTGAAGCGACTTAGCATTAGCAGCAGCAGCCTAATATAACACTTTGAACTACAGGACTGTGAAATAAAATTTTCACATCTTGTCACCTTGGCTTACCAGGAAGTTAGTGAAGAAAGGGAAATGACTGGACGATAGCTGGGATTCTGTGTTTGGTAGTGGCAAAATAGTTTGTAAAACCCTAGATGCTATAACTTGGAAGGCAGACCCTGTGCTTACTGAGCTTGTGACTGATGGAAGAAAATGGAAACAGGGTATTCCCGCTCTTTGTTGTTTGTTACTGGCTGCATTTGGCAAGATATTTGAAAAAGAATTCTAAAAAGCATTGACTACTTTGCAGGCAAAGGTAAAAAGGAGTAGAAATTCAAATACCGGGAGCCTTCAGGGTTAGAAAGGTTAACAGTTTCTAGACCTTAAAGAGTAAGCTTTGGGATTGACAAAAGCTTATGTGAGATTTCCCAGTTGACAGCGAGTCAGTCTTGAAGGACAGATCAGATATAGGATGTGGTCAAACTAACGAAGGCAGCCATCAGTAAATTAAGAGAAAAATTTGAGAGCTCACACAGAAAATAGGACATACGTGAAGTACACTCTAGAAGGAACACTGGGTGTGGTTATGATGTGCAGAATTGCTGAAGACTAAATACATCAGAACCTACAAAGTTTCTAAAGAAACTGTGTTGCTAAAAAACCCAACCATTTGATCTAAAAAGACTGGAATTCTTTTTTTTTTTTAATGCTTTATTCTATTTTACAGTACTGTATTGGTTCTGCCATACATTGACATGAATCAGCCACAGGTGTACACGATCTCCCCATGTAGCTTTCAGACAATCCTTGGACAGAAAGTGGGGTACAGAACTACATTGCCTCAAAACATTGACTTCCTCAAGGCTCACTTCAGATGAGGTCTAGGAGGGGAATGGACAGGAGAAAGTTTCCACAAGGCAGAGAAGAAAACACGGAGAACATGGAGAAAGATTTCCTCCCAGGCAGCAGTCAAGGAAGCCCTCTGCCGGGGGCACAGGCCAGGGGCTTCTCACAGTGCTGGCCAGCTGTTTGAGACCAGTGACTGCGTGTTATCCGTTATCTGCTCTGTGTTTTACGGTGGGTATACGGGTTAAGGGATCAGGTTGCTCCTCTTTTTAATGCATATGTCACTAGACCACTAGAGATTTTTCTAGACCTGTTGGAGAGGACTCTGCATCACAGGGCTGTCTTGGACTTTGAGCCAGAAGCAGAAGGGGCTGAGACTTTGGGCTGTCTCATGCCATGAGAGTGAGAACAATCTGTTTGGAAGGGGATAGTAAAATTTGATGAACAGAGGATGAATTATGACAGAGACGAGTTAGATGCCTACCAGAAAATGATGGGAGAAAGATATTAGGTTTTCTAAAATTAACATCCCATCCTTAAGAGTGTTTGGAATTTCTCAGTAATTGACAGGTTAGGATGGTCAGACTGGAGAGAATGAGTGTAATCTTTGTGTTTTGTGATCTATCTCAGAGCTGTTGGAGGATGCCACAACAGTCCACCAGAGACACCTGAGCTGGAATCGTTCTCAAAAATCACCTAATGTAATTATTTCATTTCATACTCCTTGACTCATTTGTTTGATAAAGATTTATTTAGTATTTCTTGTGCAAAGGAGCCAGAGGTACCTACTTGCATACAAGGATCGGAAAAGCCGAATCACTGCTCCACACACCAATCAGTGCATGAAAGGAATAGGAGATGTAGTAATGTCTCCAAACACCGTGGAGCTACAAAGAACAAACTGCTGCTTCCTTCTGAGGGTCCCAGAAAGGTCCACAGAGGTCAATTGCCTTGCTCAAGCCCTACAGGTAGCAGAGGTCAAATCTAAGGTATTAGCATGAAAAAACTGATTCTTATAACATTTAAGTAATAATTATCATAGCATTTTCATATTTCTATGCATAGTTTTCATCCTGTCTATAACATTACAATTTCATGAACTTGTAGAATAAGCTTTGGCTAAACAAATAGGTCTCGGGTTTGCTCCATTCATATTTATTTAAGATCTATTTATATTACTAGTTATCAGTTCAGTTCAGTTCAGTTGCTCATTCGTGTCCAGCTCTCCACGACCCCATGAATCATAGCACGCCTGGCCTCCCTGTCCATCACCAACTCCCAGAGTTCACTCAGACTCATGTCCATCAAGTTGGTGATGCCATCCAGCCATCTCATCCTTGGTCGTCCCTTTTTCTTCCTGCCCCCAATCCCTCCTAGCATCAGAGTCTTTTCCAATGAGTCAACTCTTCTTATGAGGTGGCCAAAGTACTGGAGTTTCAGCTTTAGCATTATTCCTTCCAAAGAAATCCCAGGGCTGATCTCCTTCAGAACGAACTGGTTGGATCTCCTTGCAGTCCAAGGGACTCTCAAGAGTCTTCTCCAACACTACAGTTCAAAAGTATCAATTCTTTGGCGCTCAGCTTTCTTCACAGTCCAACTCTCACATCCATAGATGACCACAGGAAAAACCATAGCCTTGACTAAATGGACCTGTGTTGGCAAAGTAATGTCTCTGGTTTTCAATATGCTATCTAGGTTAGTCATAACTTTTCTTCCAAGGAATAAGCATCTTTTAATTTCATGGCTGCAGTCACCATCTGCAGTGATTTTGGAGCCCCCCAAAATAAAGTCTGACACTGTTTTCACTGTTTCTCCATTTATTTCCGATAAAGTGATGGGACCAGATGCCATGATCTTTGTTTTCTGAATGTTGAGCTTTAAGCCAACTTTTTCGCTCTCCCCTTTCACTTTCATCAAGAGGCTTTTTAGTTCCCCTTCACTTTCTGCCATAAGGGTGGTGTCATCTGCATACGTGAGGTTATTGATATTTCTTCCGGCAATCTTGATTCCAGCTTGTGTGTCTTCCAGCATACAGAAATGCAAATGCCATAATCCCTGACTCAAGATTGTTACTCTCCTGTAGAGGTAGTTCTCTGTGGCTCGTTTGATCATATGGAAAACTAGGAGTAACTGTTCATGAAATTTAATTTGACATAAATCAGCCATACATGTTCTTTAAAATCATTGAAATTCCCTGTCCCTCTTTCCTCTCATCTTTTCAACTCATTAACCACTGTTTGGATTCTCCTCCTTTGAACCCCATCTGGGATCCCATGTTATTGTTGTTGTTCATTTGCTAAATTATGTCTGACTCTTTGCGACCACAGTACACGATGCTTCCCTATCTTTCACTATCTCTTGGAGTTTGCTCAAACTCATGTCTATTGAGTTGATGATGTCATCCAACCATCTCATCTTCTGTTGTCCCCTTCTCCTCCTGCCCTTGATCTCTCCTAGCATTAGGGTCTTTTCCAATAAGTCAGCTCTTTGCATCAGGTGGCCAAAGTGTTGGAACTGATTTCCTTTAGGATTGACTGATTTGATCTCCTTGCAGTCCAAGAAACTCTCTTGAGTCTTCTCCAGCACCACATTTCAAAAACATCAATTCTTCAGCTCTCAGCCTTTTTGTGGTCCAAATCTCAAATCCATACATGACTACTGGAAAAATCACAGCTTTGACTATCAAAATGCTATATCACAGCTATATCATGTGGGCTATACATCACATATATCACAGCAAAAATGATGTCTCTGCTTTTTAATATGCTGTCTAGTTTTGTCATAGCTTTTCCTCCAAGGAGCAAATGTCTTTTAATTTCATGGCTGCAGCCACTGCCCTAAGTGATTTTGGAGCCCAAGAAAGTAAAGTCTGTCACTGTTTTTACTTTTCCCTCATCGAATTGCCATGAAGTGATGGGACCAGATGCCATGATCTTAGTTTCTTGAATGTTGAGTTTTAAGCCAGCTTTTTCACTCTCCTCTTTAACCTTCATCAAGAGGCTCTTTAGTTCCTTTTCACTTTCTACCATTAGGGTGATGTCATCTGCATATCTGAGGTTGTTGATATTTCTCCCAGCAATCTTGATTCCAGTTTGTGAGTTATCCAGCCTGACATTTCGCATGATACACTCTTCATAGAAGTTAAATAAGCAGAGTAACAGCATGTTATACTCCTTTCCAGATTTTGAATGAGCAATGTCCAGTTCTAACTATTGCTTCTTGTCCTGCCTAAGGTTTCTCAAGAGACAGGTAAGGTGATCTGGTATTCTCACCTCTTTAAGAGTTTTCCACAGTTTGTTGTGATCCACACAATCAAAGGCTTTAGGGTGGTCTATGAAACAGAGGTAGATATTTTTCTGGAGCTCTCTTGCTTTTCCTTAAGATCCAACAGAGGTTGGCAATTTGATCTCTGGTTCCTCTGCCTTTTATAAATCCAATTTTTACATCTGGAAGTTCTTGGTTTATGTATCATTGAAGGTTAGCTTGAAGGATTTTGAGCATTACCTTGCTAGCATGTGAGATGAGTGTAGTTTTATGGTAGGTAGTTTGAACATTCCTTGGCATTGCCTTTCTTTGGGATTGGAATGAAAACTGATCTTTCCAGTCCTGTGGTAACTGTTTTCCAAATTTCTGACATATTGATCACAGCACTTTCACAGCATCATCTTTTAGGATTTGAAATAGCTCAGCTGGAATTCCATCACCTACACTAGCTTTGTTTGTAGTAATGCTTCTTAAGTTCCACTTGGCTTCACACTCCAGGATGTCTGGCTCTAGGCGAGTGACCACACCATCATGGATCCCCTGACCATCTAAATTATTCATTCACAAACCCCTTTTATTATCTAGAAGCTCCACTCTTCAAGCCAAGTCACTCAACCAGCTCCTAACATAGGGGCATGCTACATTCTTCCCCCATTGCTCACATTGCCATGTCTGAGCTACCTGGACAACCATTTAGCCAGCCTCTCAACACCTCCCACTAGTTCTTGAACTTGTTTTGAAACCCCTTCCCCACACTGACCATTACAAAACTTCTGTAGTGTCATCAGTCCCCTGACCTCACAATGGACAATCATACCGCTGTTGTCAACCATCTCCAATCTTCTGTGCTTAGTAGTTCAGTAATGTGAGACTCTTCACTACCCAACGGACTGTAACCCACCAGGCTCCTCTGTCCATGGGGATTCTCCAGGCAAGAATACTGCAGTGGGTTCCCATGTCCTCCTCCAGGGGATCTTTCCAACCCAGGGATCAAATCCACATCTCCCACATTGCAGGTGGATTCTTTAGCATCTGAACCACCAGGGAAGCCCAAGAATACTGGAATGGGTAGCTTATTTCTTCTCCAGGGGGTCTGTCTGACCCAGGAATTGAACTGGAGTCTCCTGCATTGCAGGAGGATTTTTTGCCAGCTGAGCCACCAGGGAAGCCAGTCTTCTGTGCTGCCTACAAGCAGAGCTATAGCCAGGATCATCTCTGCCTCCCTCTGTTCTTTCTCAGAGAGAGCAACAGCAAACCTCCAATCTCAACATTTTTCTCTCTTCCAGAAACTAAGTCTCTTATAAATCACCTCCTGGCTCCTATTCTCCCCCCCCCCCGCCCCACCCCAAAGATTT
>SJYC01085026.1:0-10865 GCA_006408675.1 Madoqua kirkii
AAAAAAAAAAAAAAACTCCCTGTTCCCTCTGCCCCTTTCCAGCTGCAACTGATTTCTTTTCACCCCTTCCCAACAGCACTTCTTTTAAGCTCTCCATTTGCCCAATTCCAGTGACTCATCAATGCTCTCTGACCTGCCTTCCAATATTTAATAACTTCCTTCTTGCCCAAGCTAGAAGATCCACTCTGGCTGTCATCTGACCAGACCTCTGCTTCTTATTCAGCCATGTCTTGAATCTGGAACCTCTTTTCAAATTCTTTTCATTCCTCACCAAGACTGCTGCCCTTCAGTCTATACACTCTGAATTCATCCTCCATATATCCCCACCAGAGATACAGATCTTACATGCAAGTCTTACCACCTCTCTCCATTCATAATCTAGCAGTAATTTATTTGGGGTACCAGATGAAGGGCTAAATCCTTTACAAGGTACTCAGTGCTCCCCACGAGGAAACCTTGAGCTGGAGCTAATTCCCCAGCTCTGTTTTCCGTCATTCCCTTCAGCTTATTGCTGAAATGTTTGCAATAATGTTTGCAATCTCTTCACACTCCACGCTGCTTCTCTACCTGTATGTCTCTGCCTAAACTGAGCCTCTGCCTGGGAGTGGTTCTCCTCCCCCAACAACCCCTATCTCCCAGCTCCCTTCCCAAGTCTACAGAATAATATACAAGGCATTCTTGCAACAGATACTTCTTGCTTCCTCATATTCTCCACAAGAAAATCCCTGACTTCATCTAGCTTCTTACCCTCCACTTCCAGAAGGGTTTTTTCTTTTCTTTTTAATTTTTCTGGTCTCATAACACCTTGTGCATTGGTTTGTCATGTTAATGTTAAGTATCTCATGGTGCTTTCTCTCTCATCCACTTTCTTTTTCCACTTTTTTCTCAGCTGGACTGCATCTGCTCAATAAATGTCAAGAGAATGAAATGGTCCCATAGTTTTTGATGATAATAAAAAGTGATGTAAAAATGTTTGCATAATCTGTATGGTCTTCTCAGTAAAGAGTGTTGCTAAGATAGAGTTGTTTGTAGGGTCTTAAATTAAATTAACTCCTTCATCCTCTGTAACATCATGGCTCAGTTTGGACTTAGTACCTTTCAGGTGTTTAGTAGCCTCATGTGTCTAGTTGCTACTGTATTGTACAACACAACTTCAAAGCACAGGGGTCATAATACTTAGGACTGTTGTCAAAATTATGTGGAATATTATATAGGAAATAGCACAGTTGCAGGCATATAAAAATGTGCTAAGGATATCCCTGGTGGTCCAGTGGTTAAGAGCCTGCCTGCAAATGCAGGCGACACGGGTTCAATCTGTAGTCCAGGAATATTCCACATGTTGCAGGGCACTTGAGCCTGTGAGTCCCAACTACTGAAGCCCACACACTCTGGAGCCCAACAGCCACAGCTACTGAAGCCCAGTACCCTTGAGCCCCGGTTCTGCAACAGAGAAGTCTGCGCCCCTCAACTAGAGAGTCAACCCAGCTCACTGCAACCAGAGAAAGCCCATAGACAGCAGCGAAAAGCCAGCACAGCCAAATACAAAATGAATAAAGAAAAATTTAAAAATTTAGAAAAGATGTTTTTGCTTTTTTCTTTTGCTTCTTTCATTTGCTTACTTCTCACTGTCTATGAGACTAATGTTAAAATGTACTGTTCCCCATGACAACATTTTCTTCTTGGAAAAATCTATAAAAGAGGAAGATATTTACAGAATTTTTTAATCTGGGGAAAGGAAAATGTAGAATTAAAATGTTTATCTGTATGATATTTATCATCTCTATTAATTAACCTAGTAAAAACAGAATAAAAAAGAATGCAAATAACCACTGTCACTCTGAAATTCCTGGCCTTGGTCAAGAAGAAGAGAGTGCTGAAAATAGGAACAGTGTTCTGACCACCACGGGGAGCATCCAGCCTTCAACCCTGCCCTGTCTACCCACATGGATGTCTTCCAAGACCTGCTTCCTTTCCTGCTAAAGGCATAAGGAAGGTAAGAGTCTCCGAGTAAAATTTCAGCCACATAACAAATGTTTTCTTTCCACAAATCTTGTTTTCCTTGTAGTGAGGAAACAAGGGCTTTAACTGGAGCCACAAATTGTAACCCAAGGTGGGGAAAATGTCCATGAAGAAAAGTGGAAGATCTCAAATAGGTTGGAACAAAGAGGGGCTGAGGGGTGGGTGGGTGGGGATTAATCTTATTAGGATCATATATCATGAGGGTGTCAGGTGTGAAAGCAGACGAATGGCCTGTGTTTATCTGAGCTAAACCGTGTGGTTCACCCAAACATTTGCTTCCCAGAGCGTTTTTTTTACCCGTAATAAATTGGCCGAGTCTTCGAAGGGCGTTGATAATAAAGTATGTGTAGGTGCAGTTAGAGATTTTCTTGCCGGGTTTTCTATGCAACCACATTCTCCCACTCTCCTGCTCTCTCCTTCTCCCTCTCCCTCTCCTTTTTATCACAGCTGATTCGCAAAGCCCTTTGGAAAGATGAAGTAGGTAGAAATCAAAATAAATGGATTCTATTAAAACCGGCAATGCATCAACTGCTTGATAAAGTGATTAATAAACAGCTTAGGATGGTGATTGATTAAACTCTTTAATCAAAGTGCTAAACTGACTTAATATGGAGAGTTTCAACATGTTCAAAGTGTACATTTTCCCTGCCTAAGGTTCACAGTTGTTTATGTAACTTTTCTGAAGTGTATCCCTTAGGTCTAACCTTCCGAGAGCCTGGGCTCTGGAATGTGTAAGGATTATAAAGTATCACAAACTGCATTAGCTGCTGAAATGTGCTCATGAATTATAGGGCTTTTCCACTAGGCAACAAGTCATTTTTCAGAATTTTAGACCCCTTCATCAAGCAGCTTCTTTGCCTGCATCACTTCATAATTCTTTAAGCCTTAATGCAAGACAGCATGCATTTAAAAAGTCTCTATTGCTCACATTTTATTTTCTCCTTTAAGTACTGATTGCTTTATTGCATGAGGTCAAGATTCTGATGGTGAGAAAAGAGGCTTAGTTTTACCCTGAAGGTAGTTTCGTGTTCATTAGAAATGGGTATATTTCATCCAATATGTGTAATTCTCAGAATCTGATATTGTTTTTGATGTAATTAATCACCAGCTCACTACTTTAATAAGCTATTTGACACCTGAAGGTTTGTGACACCAAAATAGATTTTTTTCCAAAGCCTGGTTCCCCAAAGCTAAGAAAAACATTTTAGACATTGAGCTTGGAGTGAAGGGGAAGGGAGAGAACTATGACCACACATTAATGGGGGAGCATTCATGACCCACGTTGCATATATGTGGAGGCAAGTTGGGAAATTTATTTAATACAAGACAAAGTTTTCTGTGTAATGCACTCTGCTGGGCTCTGTGTGACTGGCAAAACCAAAATTAGAACTGCTCCTCTTATTTTGTAAGGAAAGAGATTATGCAAGGTGGGGAAGCTGTTGTTTGTTTGCTTGAGTAATTTAGAAAGACAGTTCTTGTTATGAAGGTTTGGCTAAGGCAAAGAAGCATGGGAAATAGGAGGAGAAACTTTCTACAACGCTACCATTGCAGTTGATTTGGCTTTGAAAGATGAATAGAATTCAGATATGAAGATAGATGCCTAGCAGTGGAGCTCACGAATGTGGAAGTGCTAGCTGCTTAGTCATGTCTGACTCTTTGTGACCCCATGGACTGTGGCCCACCAGGCTCCTCTGTCCATGGGATTCTCCAAGCAAGAACACTGGAGTGGGTTCCTATGCCCTCCTCCAGGGGATCTTTCTAACCCAAGGATCAAACCCAGGTCTCCTGCATTGCAGGCAGATTCTTTACCTTCTGAGCCACCAACGAAGCTGGGGCTCATAAGAGGCATAAAAATCATTATTCAGAAGTAATCGAGCATTTTAGGGTCCACTAAGTAGCCCAGTTTGTCTAGGGTACAATGTTCACTTAAAGGGAAAATAAGACATGAGGTAGAAATGGTGAGTTGATATCATTTCATAAAGGGTCCTAAAGTGTCTACCTAGTCTGGTGGCCTGATAGAGGAAGCTGCTGATAGATTTCTGAATCCATCAGTAATCGGCAGTGGCCAGAACAGAGAGTCAGGCTGCTTCATTGTTAGAGTGTGATGTGAGAATCAGAATGCTTAGGCTCGGAGCCTACCTCTGTCACTGAGAAGCTGCAGGACCTTGGACAACTATTGAAGCCAGACATGCTTCAGTTTTGATTGTGGATCGTCCCAGTGTCTGCTTCATGGGCTTGTTGTGTGGTAAGATGTGTTAAATCACATCAATCTCCTTGAGCTTTACCATTAAGCACTAATGCTAAGGACTCATGGATTTGAACAAGGAAATACATTGCTATTTCCAAAAGAAGTCTTCCTAGAATTAGAAGTGCACTCGAGGAAACTTAAAATTACAGTTTTGAAGACCATTTGCAGAGAGTAGGCACAGGATGTAAGCACACCTGTTCAGAGGCTATCTCAGGAGCCTCAGAAAAATACGAAAAACACTTCCTTAGGTGACACTGGGAACTGGCAAGAGAGAGACAGACACAAGCGAAGTCAGTAAACTCTGGCAAAGAAGCACAAGGTGAGCCAAAGATGACTTCCCAAGCTGTTGCTCCTGTGCTTTGTACCGGGAGATATGTTTCTGTGAGGAGAAGCCACCAGACACTTTGAAATCTCCATCACCCAGAGCATCCAGAGGAACCGTTCTGAGCCTCAGTACACAGACTCGCAGCAAAACTTGCTGACCATCCACTTATTTAGTGCTAGTGTTTCAAAGTCTGAGGAAAGGATGAAAGAGAGATCTATGGAGAAACCCCTGGGAAAAGTCCATTCTTAGAATGAAGGAAGAAGATGGAGAGAGAGATTCAGCAGTCAGAGAGGACATGGAGCTCTGAAGAACAGAGAACTCTTTTTTTTTTGAAATTCAGTGGCAAACAGTAACCATTAAATGCTAAACTGTGTTCTAAAAGGGATCGTTCATTTGCCCTCAGTCATTAATTTTTCTGTGATATGTGCCTGTGCACACTCAGTTGTGTCAGATTCTGCATGACCCCACGGACTGTAGCCCACCGATCTCCTCTGTTCATGGAATTTTCCAAGGGAGAATACTGCAGTGGGTTGCCATTTCCTTCTCCAGGGGATCTTCCCAACCCAGGGACTGAACCTACATCTCCTGTGTCTCCTACATTGCCAGGCAGATTCTTTACATCTGAACCACCAGAGAAGCCCTGTATCTTTTTTTGTCAATAGTAACCAAATTTTGTGTCTGGCTAGGATAGATATAATTAAAAATGAAAGTTGTTCAGTCATGGCCAACTCTTTGCAACTCCATGGACTGACTATGCAGTCTATGGAGTTCTCCAGACCAGAATACTGGAGTAGGTAGCCTTTCCCTTCCCCAGGGGATCTTCCCAACCCAAGGCTTGAACCCAGGTCTCCTACATTGCAGGCACATTCTTACCAGTTGAGCCACAAGAGAAGCCCAAGAATACTGGACCCTTCTCCAGGGGATCTTCCTGACCCAGGAATCAAACGGGGGTCTCTTGCATTGCAGGCAGATTCTTTACCAACTGAGCTATCAGGGAAGCCCATGAATATAATTAGGTGATTTGATTCTTCCAAAGATCACCAAATTAAATCTTCATATCTATGACCACAGGGTGAGATGTGGTAGGTAATGCAAGAGGACCTTTCTTTAGAGAAATCAAAGATGTGGTCAATGGAATGAGACTACAAAATAGTCTACTGCCATATGCTGGTGCTAAGAGTTCTATGAGAATCCAACGGTTTCTCTGAGTGTTCACTGAGTGATTCATTTATCCAATAAACATGTATGTAGTAAGTCGTTGTCAAGTGTCTGCTGCATGCCAGACTCTGTGGAAGGCTGTGAGAAGACAGAGAGTGCAGTGGTAAAGGCAGACCTGGTTTCTGCATTCAGGAAGCTTACAGTCCAGTAGGGAAGACAGACATGTTATCCATTCGGTTACAGTTCCGATGCATCTGGTTAGGAGGCAATGCTGGGCGCTCTAAGCGTACAGGATGGTTGCTCTGGAGCATCCAGAACATTTCCCTAAAGAGGAGACATTCAAACTGAGATTTGAAAGACACAGTGGAGCAACACAAGAAGAAAATCTAAGGGAAAAGAACCATGAGACAAAGAGGACTCTCCTTTAAAAAATACAAATGATAGTAGCTGGAGCACAGAAAGAAGAGGCAACAGGAAGAGCTGAAGAGACAGGCAAATCCCGGGGCAGTGTGAGTCTTTAGGCCCTGGTAAGGATTCAAATGTCTCTAACAGCAGTGGGGAACACTGAGAGATTTTAAGCACAAATAAATTTTTACTGCAGGGTGAATAGTGAATTAGAAAGTGATTAGGCTAGCGATGATGGTTCCTGGAAATACACAAATGTGAGAGATATTTAAGAAGTGAAATCAACAGGAACTGTGATTGGGTAAGTGGATGGGAAAGTTAAGACAATAATGATGACTCTCAGATTCCTGGTTTAAAGTCAACTTTCTCCCCTTCTTTCCTCCCTTTAAATGACTACAATCATGCTGATTATAAAATCACAAAGTTTTAATTGGGCCTTCCACTCCATCTCTCTGCCAGCTCCTGATGCCCTCAACAACTTGAATTTCTATCCTTCTGGTCTGCTCTGCACATCCACTACCATGGCACACTTGCTATTCCTGAGGCACATAAGATAAGCTCCCATCTCTAGGTTTTCGCTCCAGTCCTGACTGGTTTCCAGCAGCATCTTTCTGTTATACATCCTCTGCCCCTCCTTCCAGTCCCAAAACACAAATCTGATCATGCACATAGACAACAGCAATGTTTCATACCCTTAGAGAGATTTAAGAGAGTGTATCTCACATCCCGTTGTTACCACAATAAAATGAAAATTTTAAAAAGAAATGAAAAAATGTATAGCTAGAAACCATTTGTCAATAACGAACATAGAAACTTGGATGAAAATGAAAAATATTATAACTCTTTCTAAAGAGTTATATCTTTGGTGACAAATTAACGAGATAGCATCTAAGTCCCATATAGGTTTTCTCAAAGCTGCTTGCTAATAAAACCCAGTAATAAACAGAATTAAACAAGTGCCTTTTACAGGTTTTGAGGACACACAGAGAGATGCTTGGTTAAATGTATTCATATTTTCAAGTATTTTGTTAAAATTCAACCAAAGTTGACATTTTATTATCTAATATGTCCATATTTATTTGAATATATAGACTTTAAAAATTTTAATCATGTTAATATGCACATAATATAAAATGTACTATCTTAACCATTCTTCAGTGGACAGTTCAACAGGGTTAAATACATTTATATTATCATGCATCTCAACCGCTTAACTCTTTCTACATCTTGAACAACTGAAACTCTGTACCTGTTAAACAATAACTTCTCATTTTCTGCTTCACACTTCTCTCCAGCCAACACCAGTCTTCTTTCTATCTCTGCAAAGTTGACCACTGTAAGTACCTCATATATGTGGAAGCATAAAATAATTTTTTGTGTGTTACTGGCTTATTTCACTGAGCATAGTGTCCTCAAGATTCATCCACACTGTAACCTATGTCAGACTTTTGCTCCTTTTAAAGACTGAAGAACATTGCACTGTCATACAGATCACATTCCATTTATCCTTTCATCCATCCATGAATCCCTGGGCTGCTTGAATCCTTTGGCTACTGTGAACATCGCTGCTACAAACATGGGTATATAAATAGCTGTTCAAATCACTGTTTTTAATTCTTTCGGGTATATACCCAAAAGCGGAATTGGTGAATCATGAGGGAGTCCTATTTTTAATTTTCTGAGAAATTGCCACATTGCTTTCCATAGTGGCTGCACCATCTTATAATCTCCCCAATAGTGCAGAAGGGTTCCAATTGCAGCACATCTGTACCAAATCTTGACATTATTTTCCTGATTTTGTTTTTTTATGGTAGCTATTCTAATGGATGTGAGGTGATATTGCATTGTGCCTTTGATTTTCATTTCCTTAATGATAAGCAATGGTGGGCATATTTTACGGATGGGGACACTTTTACATTCTCCATCAAACTGACTTCATGGCAAATAGAAGGGGGGAGAGTGGAAAGAGTGACAGATTTTATTTTCTTGGGCTCCAAAATCACTGCAGACAGTGACTGCAGCCATGAAATTAAAGAACACTTGCTCCTTACAGGGGGGTAGGCGGGGGGCGGCGAGGGGGAAGCTATGGCAAATCTAGACAGTATATTAAAAAGCAGAAACACCACTTTGCTGACAAAGATTCATACAGTCAGAGCTCTGGTTTTTCCAGTAGATGTGTATAGATGTATAAAGAAGGCAGAGCGCCAAAGGATTGATGCTTTTGAACTGGAGGCTGGAGAAGACTCTTGAGAGTCCCTTGGACCGCAAAGACATCAAATCAGTCCATCCTAAAGAAAATCAACCCTGAATATTCATTGGACAGACTGATGCAGAAGCTGAAACTTCAATACTTTGACTACCTTGTGCGAAGAGCTGACTCATTGGAAAAGACCCTGATGTTGGGAAAGACTGAAGGCAAAAGAGAAGGGGGCAGCACAGGATGAGATGGTTAGATGGCATCACTGACTCAGAGGACACGAATTTGATCAAACTCTGGGAGATAGTGGAGGACAGAGGAGACTGGTGTGCCGCAGTCCATGGGGTCACAAAGAGATGAGAACAACTCAGCAACTGAACAAGAACAACAACAATCAAACTGACACACTAAGAATCACCAGCATCCCTCCACTGGCCTCAGCTTGAAAAGTGTGTTCTGAGCAGGCATTCTAAGCTTGCAGCCTTGAGGGTTAACCTACCTGTATACCTTTGTTGCCGTCAGCTCCCTCACTGGCACCATATTCTCTGGAGCCATCAGATAGGGTCCTCTCCTTTCTGCATGCCCTAAGCCCCTCACCTCCTGAATTTTGCACAGTTTTCTCTGGCTTGAATGCCTTTCTCCTTCTTTTCCACTTGCCTGTGTCTTGCCCTAGCTTCATGCTGATGGTACCCCCTCCCCACTCCTGTGCTGGTTCCAGTCCCACTTCTATTCCCAGAGCACTCATTCTATTCTACTGATACCAGTGTTGAGTCATTTTCCTCTTGAGACTGTGAGCTCTTTGAAAACTGACTTCATCGTCTTTGCAGCTTCAGCACTGAGCCTGGGGCCTGACGCATGTTTGGACACCAGGAAACGTCTGGTTCATGGATAGAGGGAGAAGTCTTTGCAGACAGGAAGGACGTGAGCCAAGGTATGGGGTGAAAAGGAAGACACAATGTCAGCAAAGTTAACGCCTGTAGATTTTGCAGAAGTTTAAAAAGCTGCACAGTGTTGGCCTTTTCAAATTCTTCAGAGGCTAGAAATCTCATCAACGGGACCAGGCTTCGCATAGAAATTTGCAATAGCTCGATCAAAGCCAAGAAGTAAAGAGCAAAAGGACCAGTGGCTTATAAAAAGAGCTTACAGCTTGCCTAGCAATGTCTTAGAAGAGTCGATAAAACTTTAAAATCAATATGCTGATGAAGGGCCAGCAAGAAAACATCACGAAAAAGGCTGATATTGTCACAAGGATCTAAGGATGACCGCCCAGCACTGTCTGTCCTCTGACTCACTGCGTCCCCAGGCATCCGAACGGCATCCCACCTTTGAAAACTCAGCACTTTCTTACCAAAAAAAGCAATCAGAATTCTCTTTCTACAGATTGTATTTTAAAATACAAGCAATGGGATAATTATGGGGAAAATTTAGAAAACATATACAAAATCTTAGAACTACCAGGAACTACCTACAGGTTAACAAGATGAACAATTAAGTGCCATCTTTTTATGTCCACGTGTTTTGGCATAACTGAGATTGTGAAACTTTTAACTCAATAGAGGGACAATAAACCAAGTAAATAAGTAAATTATGCATATATTTCAAGGGTGTAAGTGCTTTGCAAGTAAGGGGGTTGGGGCTGCATTGATCAGCTTGCAACTGAGATGTTAGGTGTAAGAAGGTCTGGGTATAGAAGTATGTTCATGGAATGGTAAACCTGTTTTTGCCTTTTATTACTTAGGTTAAAGGAAAGAGTATTAGTCCTTTGTGGGTTTCTGGTTGTCTGTTAATCAAAGCAAACCTTATTGATATATTTGCTAAAACATATCTAAGTTATTCCTTTTGTGTCAAATGAGATGTGTATAAGAGACAGATATTAAACAGTCCTCCTATTGCTAGACATTTAAATTATCTCTAATATTGAACTGAACATCTGTGTACATGAAAGTTTTAGCAATGTTTATGTTATTTCCTTACATGCTGTGAAATAAAGATAATTAATGCCCACCTGTTTAAGAATGTGATCTATACGCATCTTGAAATCTGAGGATAAGTAATGTAATTTTGTTTTAATATTGACAGAATAAATAAAAAGTAACAACAGGATTGAAATCAGGGGACCAAAGTTCTGTCTAGCCAGTATGAATGACTGAAATTTTCATGAAGCTTGCTTCAGTGAAGTACATTGCTTTCCACAAAGCTTTTCTTATTGCCTCTCTTTCTGGAATACTGTATGGATGTTGTAATTCTAATTCTATGAATTACATGCATAGATGTATAAGCATACATCTGTTTGCTAATAACACAAAACCACTGCCAATATTTCAATTTAAAAATTTATTACACCTTTCCTTAGACCTTAGAATAATCACATAACAATCATCTGAAAGAACAAACCCAAATGACAGTTGGCTAAAATTTGTCCAAACACAGAAAAAAATTAATAACTTAAATACAGCTCTTTTATTAAATTAAAAATGAAGTATCAAAAATTTTGATAACTAAATTTAATACAT
>SJYC01085029.1:0-22097 GCA_006408675.1 Madoqua kirkii
GTGAAGAAGGCTGAGTACCAAAGAATTGATGCCTTTGAACTGTGGTGTTGGAGAAGACTCTTGAGAGTCCCTTGGACTGCAAGGAGATCCAACCAGTCCATTCTAAAGGAGATCAGTCCTGGGTGTTCATTGGAAGGAATGATGCTAAAGCTGAAACTCCAGTACTTTGGCCATCTCATGCGAAGAGTTGACTCACTGAAAAACACTCTGACAGTGGGAGGGATTGGGGGCAGGAGGAGAAGGGGACAACAGAGGATGAGATGACTGGATGGCATCACTGACTGATGGACGTTGAGTCTGAGTGAACTCCAGGAGTTGGTGATGAACAGGGAGGCGTGCTGCAATTCATGGGGTCACAAAGAGTAAGACATGACTGAGCGACTGAGCTGAACTGAGTCTCCCTCACCTATTTCTCCCCCATCCCCTTCTATATTGCATACATGGCATTCATACGGATAAGCTAACTTTGTCTTCCTCCTGTTCTCTTACAATTATATACAAATTTTGTATCCAAATTTATATTTAGGCTACAAATTATTCAGTTGAAAGGTTGAGACTACACTGCAGGAGAAATATACATCTCCTGTGAAAAAGTTCAGTGATCTTTTTCACAAGATAGGTACCATGACTATTGAGACTCTGTGTCTCTGCTTTTCAGACTGTAGGTGCAAGCATCTTTGTTTGAGTCCCTTTGTTTGAGGGACTGTCTTCCTCTTAGATTCAAACACAAAGTTGTTGTTGCATGATAATTCAAATAGGTAGAAGGATGAGTATGTATTCTGAGAATTCAAAGGGTGGACATGCCAATTATTTGTCTATTGTCACTCAGCTACAAATCTACTTTTCTATATTCCACACTGTGATACCAAGGCTGAGAAAATGTCATTTTGCAGACTTCTTTGAAACTGACTTCCCCTCAGGTTCAGAAAACAGGAAACATTAGAAAAAGAATAGAAAGTGAGAAAAGAAGAAAAGGGACTAAAAGGAAAATTTTAAAAGCTTTTCTTTTTTGTTGGCCACTTCCTATCATCATCCAGACTCACCTCAACACATCTTTGTCTAAAGAATTAGCAGCAGTAGCAGGTCATATAAACTCTTCAGGGTTTTGAGTGCCATGTTCCTAGGCCATCTCAAGTTCTTTGGCTCTGAAGCTGTAATTTTGGATATACTAAAGCATTATATTTTGTTGTTGCTGTTTGCTCTTTCAATACTCAGATACTTCCTGATATTAAATTCACTTCAATATATTAAATTAGTGTGTGTTAGTTGTTCAGCTGTATCCAGCTCTTAGCAGCTCCACAGACTGTAGCCCGTCAGACTCCTCTGTCCATGGAATTTTCCAGGCAAGAATACTGGAGTGAGTAGCTATTCTCTTCTCCAGGATATCTCACTGACCCAGGGATCAAACCTGGGTCTCCTGCGTTGCAGGCGGGTTGTTTTACTGTCTGAGCCACCATTACACCTGTTAAAACACAGGGTGGTTTCTCTCTTATCTGATCTTGCCTCAGAAAACAACAAATAAAACATGCTATTGTTTGGGTCTGGGGATTATTTATGAAAGTATTCAGTGGTATTTTAAAATTGCCTTTAAAAGGTCCTATCTTGTTCTTGTTAATCACTCATAATAAATGTTTAAAGTTGAAGTCATAGATCCAAATTAGATAAGCGATGAAATTCGGAACCCTTGAACTGCAAAGATTTTCTTCCAATAGGAAAGGCTATGTAGACACAAACAGAGTATTGTATTACGTGCGATTGGAGATCAACAGTTTTCCAGGTGTGGTCTGTGAACTTTCGAGAGTCCCCGAGACACTTTCTTGATTTAAAAACCATTTCCTTAATAATATTGAGACATCGTTTGCTGTTTTTACAGTACTTACAAATGTACTGATGGTGCAAAAGAAAAGCGAAATCAAAGTGCTGGTGTCACTGCTTGAGTCAGGCAACTGACATGAAAGTTCACTATACTATATCCTTTACCGTTAAACACTCCTTGGTTAAAAAAAAAAAAAAGTCAATTGAATGTCCTTCATAAAACAGTAAAGATAATACATGTTAAGTCTCGATCCTTAAGTATAGGCCTTTACGTTGTTTTTTAAAAATATTGTTGACAAAATGGTAAATGTGTATACAGCACTTCTTTTGCATATCAAATGGTGGTCCCCAAGAAAAGCACACAGGTTTGAATTGTGAGTGTGACACTTTTGTCATGGACTATTATTTTAAATTTAAAGAATGACAGATAAAATATAGTTATTTAGTTTTAAGTATTTAGCAGACAATTTTTCAGAAGTTCGCTATGTGAACTTATCCTTCCAAGAAAAGCCATTGACTTGTTTTTCTTGACAAAGATGAAATTTGAGCTCTCAAGCAAAAACAACAGTTTTGCAGAATTTGTATTCACCTCCACAGTGATGTCTTCTCCAAAGCTTAAACTCATATCAATGGTAATGTTAATAAATGTGTGGGTTTTTAAAATGTTATTTGATAAATTATGTCAACATTTATAATATCTATGTAATGTAGTGAGCTAATATCTTACGAATTAACCAAAGCATGATATAAAATCATATTTGACTAAAACATCCAAAATGCAAGATATAAGAAATAGTTTTAATGTAGCTGAGTTTATTAATATGATTTAAGATTCTATTTTCAATTAATCTTTTAAAAACTTTCATTTTTCAACCTATGATGCAACATCAAAGAAGAATATACATGATTATCAAAAAGAGCTGATAAAACATTTCTTCCTCTTCTAATTCAATGTCAGTTTAAAGCTAAGCATTCATATTTTTCAACCAAGGGAACATATCACAACAGATTGCTTTCACAAGCAGGTATGAAATCCCAGTCCTCTTTTGTTAAGCTGGACGTTAAAAAGATTTATGGAAATGAAAATCAGTTCTACCTTTTCTCTATTTTTTATTTTTCCTTTGAAAATGTTGTGTGTGTGCTCATTCGCTTCAGTCACGCCAGACTCTTTCCCATGGACCATAGCCCAGCAGGCTCCTCGATCAGTGAGTGAGATTCTCCAGGCAAGAATATTGGAATGGGTTGTCATGCCCTCCTCTGTAGGATCTTCCCTGCCCATGGATTGACCCTCATCTCCTGCACTGCACATGGATTCTTTCCCAACTGAGCCACGTGGGAAGCCCCAAAATGCTATATAGATATGTTAACATGAAGTGGGATTGTTATTATTTCTAAAATATTTAATAAATGTTTAAAAATGATTATTAGTCTTAATTTCTTATATGGTAAACATTCATAGACAGAAGCCCTTTGGAACTCTCACAAACAAATGCCCTTCGGAATCCTCAATAAATTTTAAGCATAAAAATAGGTAGGGAGCCCAAAAGTTTGAGATCTACAGAGATGTGATTATTTCTCCATGAAAATGTAAATAATTTGGAGCTTTCCCTGGTGGCTCAGACAGTAAAAGAATCCACCTTTCAATTTAAATTGGGCAGGAGTACTGTTAATTATCAATAGGAATCATATTTTCATTTATCTTTGTGTCAAAGTTAGAAATTGATATTCAACTTAAATGTGAAATTAAAAGACTCAAGCTAGCCTTATCAGTTTTGAGAATCTTGAAGTTTTCTGGTGAGATTTCATTGTTCATAGATAGCACATTTAAGTGCATATGGTTTTCTTTATAGGCTTTTGTTTTATTACCCAGCTCTTGGGTTCACACATGCATAAGCTTTCATCTGTATATGACTACCACAAGTGAGAAGTTCACACACAGCAACACTCGTTCCATGCTCCTGATTTGTCTTTTGAGTTATTTAAAAATCAGGCTGATTGCGTTATAGGCTTATTACAATTCACCGTTGAAAAGAGATCAACGCAAAAGGAAATTTCCTCTCCAGGATCACAAAGTCACCCTCCAGCTTGGAGTTCAAATAAGTACTATGGCTACCTTTAAAGAAATCCTACTAATTATTATAATCCAGCCAAACTGTGAATTTACCTCTAAAAATAGCTTTTTTGGTGTCTGTATTAGTCAAGATAAAATAATCCTTGCACATGTATATGTTCAAGGTTAACGAGAAGTGCCATCTGTAGAACTGGGATATTTTTATACTCCTCTCTATTATACAAAACAATAAACCCTCTCCAGCTGATTTCTCTCATTGTGAAATGCAAATTGCCTATAAAAGTCCTCAGGGTGTGAGAAGACACTTATCAAACAGACATTACACATGCATTCATAGAAACTATGCAGCCTCAGACTCTATTTAAGATGCATTAAGGACCAAAAACATAGGTGTGAGCCTGTCTGTGTAGCTATAACATTTAAGGCCTGAAGTAGCTACGTTGGTTAAGATATGTAGATTACTCAACTGCTCCCACTAACTTTTGATCTACTACACACCTGCTTCTTACCAAGAGAAGTAAAATCTTCAGAAAAAAAAAAAAAAAAAGAAAGAAACAAAACACATTATGTGTGAGGTTTGAAAGACTGTCCTAAATTATTAATCTGGCTTTTACCAGTTAGCTACATTTTACATGTGACATACTCAATATTATACTCTTTGCCTATTCCCCCGTGGTGATTTGCACATTCCCCTGTGTGATAAATTGACTGTTGGTAACAGGTAATGCAAGTTCCATGGGGTTAATGACCTTGAAGAATCCACATAAACTTTCATCCAGAAATTCACTGCTGCCCTTGGTGCATGAATAGTCAAACAAGGAAAAAAAAGAAAAGAATAACATTTCACAGAAAAGTGTTCCGGCTTCAATTTGTACTAGGAGAGGGAAAAAGCCTGCAAAGGCATTAGAATAAAATCTAAATTGAAAACACAAGGAAGATGTTAAAATCTTCAAATAAAATTAGCTGAAGATGTTCTAAGAGACGAAATCTTGGAGACCAGTAACATATGACTTGTTTTTATATTTCCCATGATGCTTATGTCTTATCATAATTATACCTCATCATGAGATTTCATTTGTTTTCTAAGGACCATTTATAAAATTTGAATTTGCATTTCAGCAAGTTAAATTTTTTTTTTTACAAACCTTACACTGAATTCAAGCTCCTTGTTCTATGAGAGAAGCAATTAAGGACCAATCATTTTTAATAAATCATAAATAATCTTCACACTTGCTGTTAATTAATATAATCAGTAAAAGCAAATGCATCAAAATGAAGCTTATTTTGCAAACATGCAAAATGTTCTGCCTCATTGCCCTACCACTGAGACTGATGACATTTTACTAACAACTGTTTCAAAGTTGAGCCCAAATTTCATCTTTTAAAAAGGATCACCAGAAGGAACACAGTGATGTCAATGGAGATTCAAAATGATTGGCTGTGGAAGTGGTGGTGGTACATCTAGCTACCTAGATAACGTTCAAATACACTGGCACTAACCCAAAGCTATAGGACTTGCTTTTAAAAACAGTACAAATGATAACATAATTAAGGCAATCCCACTCTCATTCATTTTAAAGTACTTTAATTTCTTTGATGCTGAGTCTTTTCCTAGGATATTGCCTATTCAGATAATTTGTCCAGAGAAGCCAATGTATTACCAAAAAGCTGTTGAACTTATCTATAGATCATTCTTCAGTTTTGTCTATCCATTTGTATGATATCTACATATCGGTAAACTACCAGTTTACAGTACTCATAATCGGTTTCATTTTCTCCAACTCTCAGATGTATTGAAACATGTTTCATTTTCTCCAACTCTGAGATGTATTGAAACGTGTTCTACAACAAGATAAATTTCCTTTTCATAGTGTAAAGGCAGAGACACAGTTTCTGAGTACAAATAGCAGCATGAAGAAGACATTGCTTTTTTCTCTTCCTGAGACCTGAATAATGATAACAACAAAAACATTTAACCAAAAACAATCAAACCAGGAAAGGAATATATATGTAAAATAAAACTTCAAAAGGTAAAGTGATGAAAAGAGGCAGAATATTCTAGTGCAGTTTGAGAAAGATGGGTGTACTACTTATCTGCAATCTATCTTTCAGAAATTCTACCAAAATATATCTTGTCAAGTTTTGCAGTTTTGTATTTATGCCAATAATTTATTAGACTATGGATTGTGGGCATGCCTTTCTGCATCTGTTCCATTTTCCTGAAGAGCGGAAGCAGTTCCTTGGAAGGGATGAGTGAAATGGAGCAAATAAACAGCTGGAACTAACTCTGACATGTCAGTAGATGTAACCTCTACTGTGTTTTGGGAGAGAGACCTAAATCCTAGCATAGCCCCATCCACCTTGTTAGGTAACACTGGCGAGGGAAAGTCAAGAAATTTCAGAAGCGAGTGCAGAACCTCAATCCAAAAGCAAACCCAGAACTTGGCGTTAGTAAAGGAATGTGGCTTCTCCTCCCTAGCCCCATCCTCTATGAGTCCAAGGAAGATTAATTCACAAAAAATAACATGAATCAGACAAGGTTAGATGTGAGTCAAAGAAAAGTTACCCACACTGTGTTAGTGCAGCAGCAACCCATACAAAGACTCATCCTTCAGTTCAGTCGCTCAGTCATGTCCGACTCTTTGTTACCCCATGGTCTGCAGCATGCCACGCTTCCCTGCTCATCACCATCTCCTGGAGCTTGCTCAAACTCAGGTGCATAGAGTCAGTGATGCCATTCAACCATCTCATTCTCTGTTGTCCCCTTCTCCTCCTGCCTCCAATCTTTCCCAGCATCAGGGTCTTTGCATCAGTGGCCAAAGTACTGGCCTTTCAGCTTCAGCATCAGTCCTTCCAGTGAATATTCAGGACTGATTTCCTTTTGGATTGACTGGTTTTATCTTCATGCAGTCCAAGGGAGTCTCAAGAGTCTTCTGCAACATCACAGTTCAAAAGCATCAGTTCTTCAATGCTGAGCTTTCTTTATTGTCCAACTGCCACATCCATACATGACTACTGGAAAAAACTATAGCTTTAACCAGACGGACCTTTGTTGGGAAAGTAATGTCTCTGCTTTTTAATATGCTGTCTAGCTTGGTCATAGCTTTCTTTCAAGGAGCCAAGTGTCTTTTAATTTCATGGCTATAGTCATCATCTGCAGTGATTTTGGAGCCCAAGAAAATAAAATCTATCACAGTTTCCATTGTTTCCCTACTTGCCATGAAGTGATGGGACTGAATGCCACGATCTTAGTTTTTTGAATGCCAAGTTTTAAGCCAGCTTTTTCACTCTCCTCTTTCATCTTCATCATGAGGCTCTTCAATTCCTCTTTGCTTTCTGCCATAAGGGTAGTGTTATGTGTACATCTGAAGTTATTGATATTTCTCCCTCAAATCTTGATACAACTTGTGCTTCATCCAGTCTAGCATTTTGCATGATGTACTCTGCATATAAGTTAAACAAGCAGGGTGACAATTACACACACTTGACCTACTCCTTTACTAATTTAGAACTAGTCCATTGTTCCATGTCTGGTTCTAAATGTTGCTTCTTGAGCTGCATACAGATTTCTTAGGAAATGGAACATAAAAATTACACAAAGTCGTAGGCCACAGAATGTATTTTGTCTCACTTGTGCATTCTCTCTTTTTAAAAATTGTATCTCAGAGTTTTGATGTAGAGCATCCATGATCTGGTTTTTCATGGACCCCATCACTTCTGGTAGGCACCAGCCCTGTGTCAGTCTTTAAGGTTATGACTTCTGACATAAAGTGAGATTTACTTGGGCCTAAGGAAAAAATTCGTTGTCTGAGTGGTATATTATCTCCCAGATAAAAAAATTATTAGCTTAGAAACAGAGCCTGGTTAAATATTAAACTTGAAGGGTTAGGAAAGAAATAGTCAAATACTCAGGCAAAGAAAACAAATTAATTTTAAGAGGAAAAGAGAAAAGTCAGAGTTTGTACATTTTATACACATACACACCCAGACATATCTGTACAGGCATGATATATGTATGATACTCATATGTGAAAATATGCATATATACTCAATAACACCCTATAATGGAGTAGCAACTACAAAGTCTTGAGAGAGACAAAGTTTGGATCCAAATTTTAAATACAAGAAATAATCTGATTTTCAAATATGAAATATAAATATAATTGTCATTCAAATATAAAAGCATCAATTGGGTAGACTAGCTACAGAATGTCACACCATTAACTCTTTATAAAAAGTTACTAGACATTGTAAAGCCTTGGAAGATGTGATAAAAGGACTGACGTGATTCTCAGGCCAAGAGATGTTGGAAAAATGCCTAAAATAACCCTGATGGAAGGAAAATAACCTTTAAAAAGTATATCCAGATAAATGGTCCTTCATTTTTAAAATTGTAATTATGCAAAAGTCCAGGTAGGTAGCCCCAATGAGATGCCAACCACAACAAAACCAGACCTACCTGGTGATCAGACTTAGGTAAGCATGATTTAGTGGGTGATCAGAAGTGAACACTCCCCCATTCATGCATAGAATTATTAAGATTAAACAATTGTGAATCACAGTTATAGAACAGAATCTCAGTGTTACATATCCAGAGATAAAGAAGTTTATTCTATAACTAAGAAAACTGAGAGATAAGGGAAGACATTTTTTTTTTAATGTTACAGTAGAATTTTTCTTTCAGAGCAGAGGAGAGGGTCGATTGTCTTCATCTGAAATTGAAACAGGTATGAAAAGATGAATTAAGATACTTTATGTTTTATTTTCTCTTTATATTTCTTTTTCTTCCTTGGAGATTTCAGGATTCAAAGAAAAATACAAAATGGATATACTCATATGTATATGTTAATATATGCTTATATATGGTTTTTCCAGTAGTCATGTACTGATGTGAGTGTCGGACTATAAAGAAAGCTGAGCGCTGAAGAATTGATGCTTTTGAAGTGTGGTGTTGGAGAAGACTCTTGAGAGTCCCTTGGACTGCAAGGAGATCTAGCCAGTCCATCCTAAAGAAAGTCAGTCCTGAATATTCATTGGAAGGACTGATGTTGAAGCTGAAACTCCAATACATTGGCCACCTGATATGAAGAACTGACTCATTTGAAAAGATGATGCTGGGAAAGATTGAAGGCAGGAGGAGAAGGGGACAACAGAGGATGAGGTGGTTGGATGGCATCACTGACTCAATGGACATGAGTTTGAGTAACCTCCGGGAATTGGTGATGGACAGGGAGGCTTGGCTTGCTGCAGTCCATGGGATCGCAAAGAGTCAGACTCAGCTGAGCTACTAAACTGAACTGAACTGATGTATATTTCAGTGGGCTTCCCTGGTGGCTCATAAAAAATCTGCCTGCAATGCAGGAGACCTGGATTCAAGCCTTGAACTGAGGAAATTCCCTGGAGAACAGAATGGATATGCATGGCAAGGAGATCAAATCAGTCAATCCTAAAGGAAATCAGGCCCAAATATTCATTAGAATGGACTGATGCTGAAGCTGAAGCTGAAGCTCCAATACTTTGGCCACCTGATGTGAAGGACTGACTTATTGGAAAAGACCTTATTTCCCTGATGCTGGGAAAGACTGAAGGCAAGAGGAGAAAGGGATAACAGACTATGAGATGGTTGGATGGCATCACTGATGCAATGGCCACGAGTTTGAACAAGCTCCAAGAGTTGATGATGAACAGGGAAGGCTGGTGTGCTGCAGTCCACGAGGTCACAAAGAGGCGGACATGACTGAGCAACTGAACTGAAATAATTTTTGCCTAGAGAATCCCAAGAACAGAGGAGCCCGGAAAACTATAGCTGATGAGGTCTCAAAGAGTTGGATATGACTGAGCAACTAACACTTTGTATTACAGCAATTTCTTTTGTTTCCTTTTATCTGTTAAATTCAATTATTAAAAAGTTTAATACTTTTTATTAAAATGTACACTCAGTGTGAAACCATTTTCATAAAACTATTTGTCTGTATACTGTTGCATCTGAACACTGACATACAAATATATATTAATAAGTGAAAGTGGCTCAGTTATGTATGTCTCTTTGCGACCCCATGGACTATATAGTTCATGGAATTCTCCAGGCCAGGATACTGGAGCAGGTAGCCTTTCCCTTCTCCAGAGAATCTTCTGAATCCAGTGATTGAACCCAGGTCTCCCACACTGCAGGTGGATTCTTTACCAGCTGAGCCGCAAGGGAAGCACAAGAATACTGGAGTGGGTAGCCTATCCCTTCTCCAGTGGATCTTCCTGACCCAGGAATTGAACTGGGGTCTTCTGCATTGCAGGTGGATTTTTTACCAACTGAGCGATCAGGGAAGAAGCCATATATTAATAATAATCATTTAATTATGGCAATTTCTAAGAGATGAGTGTTGGACTGATTTTCTCTCCTTTTACTTTTTAATTTTTTTGGTTCTTTGAAATAGTTAAATCATTAAAATGAGCTTGAAGTACTTTTTAAAAAACAATGAAATAGTTTAAAAACTAAGAATTAAGCCTAAAGTTTTGGGGTTTTGCATTATGCTTTTATGCTGTTGGTACTTGGATTTATTTTTTTAAAACCTGAATTTCAGATGAAGCATATCCATATCTTCAATGCCGTAGGCCCTGCTTATGCAGCCTCAAAGTGATAAAATTTGGTAGAGAAAGCTTTCAGGCAGCAACCACTGTTTTCTCAGATATGATGACACACACAAAAAGGGAATATTTTTTCTTTTACTTCTTTTCAAGGTAACATATTCATATAATACAACAATTAAAAGCATAAGACACATTTTTACCTAAAAAGGGCAGATTTTTGTTGTCAAAAGAAAAAGCTGCAATTAATTATCATGTTTTGATTCTTCCTTGTATCATAATTCCCACCATTTTTGCTCTCTGGCATTTTAATATCAACCGATAATTTCCATCTTCTCAACCATTATTCTGTCCTCTGACACCCCTGGCTCCCCCATGACCTCCACACCTTGTTACTTCTTACCTTGACTCCTTCCTGGATGTGTATCTCACAATGGTCACCCCCATCAGCTAAGTGCCGCTTTTTGTGCCAAGTATTGGGACTTCAGCATGGCAACCCACTCAAGTATTCCTGTCTGGAGAATCCCTATGGACAGAGGAGGCTGCAGGGCTACAGTCCACGGGGTTGCAAAGAGTCAGACACGACGGAGTGACTAAGCGCACATTGACAACCCAGGTCTCCCACGTCACAGGCAGATTCTTTACTGTCTGAGCCACCTCAGTTCAGTTAAGTTGCTCAGTAGTGTCCAACTCTTTGCAACCCCATGGACTACAGCATGCCAGCCTTCCCTGTCCATCACCAACTCCTAGAGCTTATTCAAACTCATATCCATCACGTCGGTGATGCCGTCCAACCATCTCATCTTCTGTCATCCCCTTCTCCTCCCACCTTCAATCTTTTCCAGCATCAGGGTCTTTTCCAGTGAGTCAGCTCTTCACATCAGGTGACCAGAGTATTGGAGTTTCAGCTTCAGCTGGGTAAGTTAACTGATTTTCAGCAAGTTCCAAGACCTCTGGAAAGAAGGTAAGCACAAAGTGAATACACATTTCTCAGATACATGCATCTAACTTATTAGTCATTGAAAATATAGATATTCTAAGCAGAACTGTTTTATATACAACAAAGAAAATATTGGGGAGTCACTACGGTCTTAGAATCGTTTG
The DNA here is from genome assembly GCA_006408675.1 of Madoqua kirkii. Lineage (NCBI taxonomy): Eukaryota > Metazoa > Chordata > Mammalia > Artiodactyla > Bovidae > Madoqua > Madoqua kirkii. The sequence continues at coordinate 11,573 of SJYC01085029.1, forward strand.
GGTTTTAATTGCCAAGTAATTGTCCTCGGTCAATAATCCTGATGTTAAGGTATTTGAAATTATATAACAAATAAATTGGGAGGGGGACAGCACTCAGTAGAATATCAGATTGACCTGCAGTTGTTTTTGGATTTTCGCCTACTAAGTTGGAATCTTGGAGGAATCATTTCAGTGATTCTGAGCCTCAGTCTCCCTTGCTGTGGAAACTATAATACCTATCTGGGAGAAACACTTGGGTTTCCAGTATTTGCTTCTGTCATTCCTGGGCTCATCTTTCGCCTCTTTCCTAGTAAGATGGGTCATGTACCTGGCTCTGACTCAAAGGCATACGTCATTCATGCAATAAGGCAGAGGAAAACCCTTTTGCAACCTTCTAACTCTCTCTCTTGTATAAAGAGTTGAGGCCCTTATTAAGGAAGCAAGGCAGAAGATTGAAGAAGCCAGTATCCTCAGACTTGCAACATGGATATTTGCCTAATCTGCAGTGGACTTTGTGTAAGTGATAAGATTCGTTCTTAAGCCTCTGAAGGCTTGAAGTTATCATACAGGATAAGCTCAGCCTGATCGAATATGGTAAAGTCACTTCAGTCCTGTCAGACTCTTTGTGACCTGATGGACTGCAGCCTGCCAGGCTCCTCTGTCCATGGGATTTCCCAGGCAAGAATACTGGAGTGGATTACAACTGCCTTCTCCATAGGATCTTCCCGACCCAGGGATTGAACCTGCGTCTCTTACATTTCCTGCTCTGCCACGCAGGTTCCTTACCACTAGTGCTACCTGGGAGGCCCCAGCCTAATACAGGGTGAGGAAACTATGTCAGGTGCTGCAAAGTGAGGGTGGTAAAGAAAGGCGTATGAAAGTATTAGCGATGTTTGTTGTTCAGTCGCTCAGTCACGTCCAACTCTTTGCAACCCCATGAACTGCAGCAAGCACGTTAGCCAGGAGCAAAATATGTGCTAAACCTGTGGACACTTGGGAAGCAGACTACTTGCCTCAAGAACTTGTATCTCCATGAGAAGGGATTGAAGACACAGTTTCGTCCTCATTGCTAGTGGCTAATAGCTACATTCAGCAAGGTATTACATAAAAGGTATGAGTCTAGAAAAAAAAATGACAAATGTTCAAACAGTAGCAAGGTTTAGTAAGAATAGAGAGACCAAGAAATTTAGAGTATTTCATGTTGACATCAAACAGTAAGAGAGAAAATTTTAAAAGATTTTGAGGGACAAATGCAGATTTTTTTAAAAATTGTTTTATTTGATGTCCAATGCCTCAGTTGACTAAAAGAACTCAGGATAGAGATAAGATCAAGGATATGGCTTTCCCACAAAAAACTGACAGCCCCCACGTAACACAGAAGCAGGAGATAATGGGATGTAGCAAACCAAAGGGTTTTATGATGGCATCAGTCTCCTCCCAGATATAAGGTGGCAAATTATCAAAAGAGAACTTTAAAACAGTTATAAAACCAATTGAAGATCAGCTTGACTTTATCATCTCCATATGCCAACAATCCTATGCCATCATGTCAGGGATATACTTCTCAATCAGCCTGAGGCCAACCAATCTTTCGTCTCTTTTCATACCATTCTGAGCTTCCCTGGTGGCTCAGAAGGTAAAGACTCCACAGTAAAGTCTCTTCCATGCAGGAGACCTGGCTTCAGTTCCTGGGTCAGGAAGATGGCTACCCACTCCAGTATTCTGACCTGGAGAGTCCCATGGACCGGGGAGCCTGGCAGACTATAGTCCATGGGGCGGCAAAGAGTCAGACATGATGGAGTGACTTAGCACACACATAAAAGAGTGAGAAAGCAAATCAGTGTTTCAGCCCGGAGAACCCTGTCATCATGAAGACAGGAGTTACTAAGTTTTTGAGTTGCACTGGCTGAGAATCTCTGGGCTTGGCGTGGAAGAGTCTATGATTGTGAAACACTCCTCAGTTCTCTAATATTCAGTAGTCAAGAACTGGACTTAAGAGAGTTTCTCAGTCCCCAAGAAGGATGTATTTCCTCATATCCACTTTAGATGTGGCCAGGGGAAATAATAGACAAGGGAAAATTCTCCAGAGTTCAAAGTATCTGCTACGTAACGAGAGGTACACCTGTGTTACCAAAAAGAGAAATACAAGGTCATAGAATGTGCTCCAAACTTGAAAATGTGAAGGTTTAGGTATAATGTTCTACATGGCTGTTGGATACAATGATTACACTTATATAAAATGTATAATAGATACTGGGCTTCCCTGGGGGCTCAGTATGCTATATTAAGACAAGCATGTCTGGGTTTGCTGAACTTTATTTTATTACACCTCACAAATACTGCATGTTTGCAAATTGGATGTTTATGGTTACCATGTGTGGAGCAAGTTTATTGGTCACATTTATCTAACAGCACTATTTTTAAACTAAATTAAATTAATTTATTTATTTTTAAACATTTTTATTTTGTATTGGGATATAGCCAATGAACAATGTTGCGATAGTTTCAGGTGAATGGTGAAGGAATTCAGCCATACATCTACATATATCCATTCTCACATCACGGGCTCAGTGGACATGAGTTTGAGCAAATTCCATAGATAGTGAAGGATGGGGAAGCCTGCTGTGCTGTGGCCAATGGCGTCACAAAGAGCTGCACATGACTTAGTGACTGAACAAGAGCAAATCGTCCCCCCAACTCCCCTCCTATCCAGGCAGCCGTATAACACCGAGCAGTGCCATGTGCTATACTGTAGGTCCTTGTTGGTTATTCAGTTTACATATAGTGCACATGTCCATTTCCAGCTCCCTAACCATCACTTCCACCATCATTTCCTTACTTATGGCAAAACCAATACAATATCGTAAAGTAATTAGCTTCCAATTACAATAAATAAATTTATACTTTTTAAAAAAACAGAGACTCACAGACTTAGCTAACAGCATTAGTTTTTAAATTAGTTTGTACATTTAAAACATATAATGCTATTGCACAGACTCCAGTATAGTATAAAGATAGCGTACATGCACTGGGAGTATTCAAAATATTCATGCAGCTTACTTTGCTGTCATATTTGTTTTATTGCCGTGGCCTAGAACAAAACTTGCATTATCTCTAAGCTACACCTATATATAATAAATGTGCACTTTATTGTAGTTCAACTTCTAAGTCGTATCCAGCTCTTTATAACCCCATGGACTGCAGCTCACCAGGCTCCTCTGTTCTCCTCCATCTTCCAGAGTTGGCTCAAATTCATGTTCATTGAGTCAGTGATGCTATCATCTCATCCTCTGCCATCCCCTTCTCCTCCCGCCTTCAGTCTTTCCCAGAATCAGGGTCTTTTCCAGTGAGTCGGTGTTTCGCATCAGGTGGCCAAAGTATTGGAGCTTCATCTTCAGCATCAGTCTTTCCAACAATATGTACATAGGCACATTTTAATTGTTTACTTTAAATGTTCTATGGCTTAATGTCTTATTTACTTGTTCTGTTAGATATTGATGGGTGTTAAACTCTACTGTTATTATGGATTTATCTACTTTTCATAACCCTGTCAATTTTGCTTGGTGTAGTTTGAGGCTATGTTACTATACCTACACATGTCAAAAATATTATATTTTCTTGACTCTGTTTTCATTATAAAATTTTCTCTTTGTTTCTAGTAATGTTTCCTGTCCTAGAGTTTACTTGTTCTGTCAGTATATTTATATTGCAATTAATGTACATATGTTATATTTTTTCCTGTCCCTTCCTTTCAACATTTCTGTGTCCTTATATTTAAAATGCTTCCCTTAGAATTTGCATCTATATGGCCTTTGCTTTTTATAGCTTTCGATTGGAGAATCTATCCACATTTGATGTAATTACTGTTATGTCTGAACTTGTATTTGTCATTTTGCTACTTCTTTGCTATTTGACCTAGTTATTTTCTTTCCTCAGCTCTTTCTTTCTTTGGCATTGATATTATGATTAATCATATTATTACTATTATTATCCTATTTCTTCTTCTCTCTTGTTATTTAGGTATCATTTTATTCCTCGTTTGGGCTTCTCTAGGGGCTCAGTGGTAAAGAATCCACTTGCCAATGCAGGAGACCAGGATTTGATCTCTGAATTGGGAAGACTGCCTAAAGAAGGAAACGGCAACCCACTTCAGCACTCTTGCCTGGGAAATCCTATGAACAGAGGAGCCTGGCAAGCTGCACTCCATGAGGTTGCAGAGGGGTTGGACATGCCTTAGTGACTAAACAACAATATTCCTCTTTTAGGGGTTCCCCAGATATTATCATATAAATATTTGACTGACTTGATGAAATAGAAATTGTTGCTTTGAACACTTCTCATGCAGTTCTAGAACCTTAAAACACTTTCACTGGAAACCTGTGAATAAACTGGAAGGCTTACTGGAAGTGGCTCAAGAACTTTGTTATAAAGAAATCATTCTAACACAGCTGAGAAGAGATGAAAATTAAGAAATCCATTTCCTTCTTCTACCATCTCATGCTGATTGAATCTGTCCTCCAAGTGAAAATGACTTGTGTATGACCCCTCCCAGGTCACAGTTTTGCCTCCAAGCACCACCGCTGGGACATTGTACAGCATTTAGCCCACTGTTGTACCACAATGGACAGGAAAAGTAATTGGGACCATTAACAGAAATTTTCATAATGACTTTGGCAATATAAGCCCATTGTCTTCATGCATTAATATCTGTGTGATTACTTAACTGTTGTAGATGAAAGATCACTGTTGCTTGGGTATAGCAACTATCAAATAAATTGCAAGGAAACGTAACAAATTAAAGTAAAAGGCTTTTGGCTTTTTAAAATGCATGGTTGATAATTTTGTTTTCAGTAATTAATAGCTTATTAATGTTTTTTCCTCACCTCTAATAATGAATTTTAAATTGCAAAAAATTGTCCAATAGCTTTAATTTAAAAATGAAACTAGATATTGAAATAAATTTGATACTTTAAAAAAAAAAAAAAAAGAACATACCTTGCCTTTCATAAAAAGTTTGGCCAAGTGGAAATTCTCCTTGACTGTAGCAAATGTTCCTAGCACAGGGTCTTGATATAATGTTTGTGTAAAGACAGACAGGCACACTCACAACTGTACTGCACTCAGAGAGGTGTGAGTGTATATATGTGAGATGACTGTTCATGGAAATCTAGGTCAGTGGGACATGGACACATAGTGTGCTAGTGCACAAGGCAAAGAGGCTTGGTACAGCATTTTTATATTTTGTTGACAGCTACTCACTGCTTTGCTTTTCATATTTAGGCCAGAAAATATCATGCTGAAGTTTTATTAGAATAAAAAGAATAAAAATCAAGGGACCCTCAACAGACAAATCTACAAAGCCCAGGTTTGCTAAATAGATTTGTCAATGAATCTGACCTCTGAGATGGAGACCCCTTGCAAAGTGTCTACATCCATGATGGTCAAGGTTTCTAGAACCTTGTCGTGTGCCGAGCACTGGTGAAAGTTCATGTGCAGGAGCTCGCTTAACGCTCACACAACATCAGGAGGTCTTCAGTCAGGCATTAAACCTTCTTCTGGGCCGTAAGCCCTGGGATATGGCAGGAAAGCAAAATGAAAAAGTTTCCATTTGTGTGTGCTACATTCTTCAATAACTATATATATGATTCTGAGTGTTGGTAAGTGATATTAAGAAAAATAAAGTCCAACCCAATATATTAACACATTTATGTGGAATCTAGAAAAACGGTATAGATTGTCTGATTTGCAAAGCAGAAGTAGAGACACAGACATAAAGAACAAATCTATGGATACCAAAGGGGGAAAACGGGTTGAGAAGAATTTGGAGGTTGACACTGACATATATGCACTCTTGCTACTGTGTATAAAATAGATAACTGATGAGAACCTACTGTATAGCACAGGGAACTCTTATCAGTGCTATATGGGTGACCTGAATGGGCAGGAAATCCAAAAAAGAGGGGATATGTGTATACACATAGCTGATTACTTTGCTGTACTGTAGAAACTAATGCAGCGTTGTAAAGCAACTATACTTCAATAAAAATTAATTTAAAAATAAAAGTAAGGTAAGGAGATAAAGAGATGGCAGAGCTCTGTAAAAGGATGACCAAGGACATTGACTCCTTTCAAGCATAAGCCTGAATAAAGTAGGTGAGCAAGCTAGGAGCACTCCTGGAGGAATATGACCAACCTAGACAGCATATTAAAAAGCAGAGACATTACTTTGCCAACAAAGGTCCATCTACTCAAGGCTATGGTTTTTCCAGTAGTCATGTATGGATGTGAGAGTTGGACTATAAAGAAAGCTGAGCACGGAAGAATTAATGTTTTTGAGCTGTGGTGTTGGAGAAGACTCTTGAGAGTCCCTTGGACTGCAAGGAGATCCAACCAGTCCATTCTAAAGGAGATCAGTTCTGGGTGTTCATTGGAAGGATTGATGTTCAAGCTGAAACTCCAATCCTTTGGCCATCTGATGTGAAGAGCTGACTCATTGGAAAAGATCCTGATGCTGGGAAAGACCAAAGGCAGGAGGAGACAGGAATGACAGATGAAATGGTTGGATGGCATCACCGACTCAGTGGACATGAGTTTGGGTAAACTCTGGGAGTTGGTGATGGACAGGGGAGCCTGGTGTGCTGCAGTCCATGGGGTTGCAAAGAGTTAGACATGACTGAGTGACTGAACTGAGCTGAGGAGGAGAATGTGCCAGGACCATAATCAGGGGGTGCTCACAGTTAGGCAGCGCTTGGCATGTGTGAGCAGCAGCAGGGGTTGTCTAGGACTTGTGAAAGCAGTGAGCTACAGTGATGCTCAGACCTGGGCCCACAGTGGGAAGCTGGAGTGTCCCCCTGCCTGAGTTGCCCTTGGCTTGGCCTCCCCAACTCCTGCAGCAGGCTTCCAGGGCCCTGTCTCTCCGCAATGGTCATTGTCTCTGCTGGAGGCTCACCTGCCCATCAGCGGTCCCCACAGTGAGCACAGCCTTCCTGGTTTCTCCTGGAGCACCACCCTGCCTTGCTCTCAGTACTTGCTTCTCTGGGATATTCATCCACAGGCACATTTTCCCTGGCCACAGAGGAGACTGGCTTACTGGGAGGCCATAAGAAAGACCACAAGCTGGGTGGCTTAGACAACAGGCACTTATTTCCTTATAGTCCTGGAGGCTGGGAGTCTAAGACTAAGGTGTCAGCAAGGTGGATTTCTCCTGAAGTCTCTCTTTTCGGCTTGTAAATGGCTGCCTTGTCGTTGGATCTAAATGTGGTCTTTCTTGTGCTTGCCGACCCCTGGTGTCCCTCTGTGTGTCCAAATTTCCTCTTCCTATAAGGACATCAGTCAAGTTGAATTAAGGCCCACTTTAACAGCCTCCATTTAACTTAGTCACCTCTAAAGGCCCTGTCTTCAAATACAGTCCCATTCTGAGGTACTGGAGACTAGGACTTCAACATCTGAATTTTGAAGGTGGTCAATTAAGCCCATAACAGAGGCTTACCGGTTCATGGTGCAACTTTTCCAGGTAGAGTTTGGTTCCTCTTTGCTGATAATTGGACATGAACTCATTGGGTAGAGGATGACCAGACTTCCTGATTTCCCACACCCTAGGCACAGAGTGCCCATCCTCAACGTGTGTACCAAGGGATAACCAGGCCCCTTCCAAGGAAAATCCATCAGGCTACAGTTTTCCCAAAGCAAAGGCCTTAGGGGGTCTGCTGTTCAGAGCAGAGCGTTTATTGGGGGTTATGTTCCAGGAGGAACTTGTATTCTCCTGCTGCCTCTACACCCCTATTACCTAGTTTCTAGCAGTTCCTCAGTGCATTCATATCGAATGAATGGAAGCTCTCAACTCTGCTTTGAGAGGAAGCTAGGAAAGTCACTGCTCATAATTTCCGTGTTGGCAGCCTGGAAGAACATGCTTACACGTCAACACAGTAAACTTATAAAGGTGATCAGAAAAGCTTCAGCAAATTCCATTTTGATGAGATGATGGAAGAATTGCCAAACAACATGACTTTAGTACTCACGGACATTGTCAGTCTGCAGAATAGCTTGCTAGTGGGGTAAGTGCTGAATTCACTCCATGGTAGCCCTAGCATCCACAAGACATTTCGGTGTGATTTTAGAATCAAACTATGTGACCCACATGTATACATATTCAGTCATGGTTAAAGTTGAATCAGTGAACATGCTTTTACCTCCAAGGTCTCCTGACAACATCTTTATGACTCACTTGCCTCAAAAGTGGGAGAATAATGACTTGTTAGAGTGAAAAAGAAAGGTGGAGTAGAGTCTGTTTTGGAGGATAGTCTTTTTGAATGTCGATTCTGACATGTATGATTTAAACAGAGGCCATGATGTATCTTTTCAAAAAAAAAAAAAATCAGACTCCAGTTGACATTCTGATGGTACTTCTGTTCATGAGGAAAGCCTCATGAGGATTATCAAACAGAAAATAACAAATTAACCCAAAAGAAAAAAAGTTTATATCTTAGAGAGAAATTTTTAATGACAGCATGATGTCCATTTTACAGAATTTAATTCAAATAACAGGCAATGCGTTTCCCAACTGGAACATTAGTTCTGTTTCCCAGCTACTTCATCATTATGTCTTTATTATGTCTTACCTTCCACCACATCAGAAATAATTTACCCCTAGCCAGGTTTTAAATCAAGGATATTCATCAACGCACACTGGTTTGAAGTGATGATGTTATTTTCAATACCAACGACCGAAAAGAAATGAGTTGAAAATGTTAAATGTGGTTCAAGTTCTTGTCACACCACAAGAAAAACATATTCCAAGCCAAATTAATTTAGGAAGTAAGACATTCGAAAGCATCCTCCAGTCAACTACAGTTTGACATATTGTGATTGTCTTGATGAATAATGCAGCAGGATGCGAATTTCTCCAATACAATCACCAAATAAAGAGGAAAACTAGTTACTCTTCAGATTTTTCCAAAAAGAACACCATTTGCAATACAGTTTGAAAGAACAGTGGGTCTTGAGCTGGGCCATGACCAGACTAGCTTGCTGGTCAATTCATGTGTAACGGAGGTTCAACCTTACTTGGGCTGGAGCCTGGAGCCCAAAGGCCGTCCCCAGACTGAAATTCTTCTGTACTTCAGTTTTCCTTTTGTTCCGACGGCACTTCTCTCAACAGCGCTTGACAATGAGTGATGCTCTAAAACCTGCTCTTTCACACCCGGTGGGTGACCTATAACTTTTCATGGGTCACCTTTGACCTGGGAGCTGACAGTTTGATTTATTGTCCAGTGTTATGATTTATGAGTATCTTCTCAGAATAATTAACAGACAACAGGTGGCAGCATAATAATTTTGATTACCCAGCGATTCATGAAACCACGACAAAGGTGACTTCATTTTCTGAATAAGAGAAGGACAACAATTAGAAATTAAACAAAGAAATGCTTTTATGCCATAGTTTTCAGCCTTTTGTCCGTCACAACAGAAGACTTATTTAAGAAGCCTGCATTCCTCTTAGACACCAGGAAAAAAAAATAAGGGACTTCTACTCAGTGAATATCAGGAGACACTTTTCATCACCGTATGGGTAGAATTATTTTCCTTTCTTTGGTGAAGTCTTGATTAATTGAGTTATGTCAGACTTGTCATGCAGACCACCTTTTAGCATCCCGTTTTGACAATGGGCATTGCCCAGAGGAGAAATGATGGTCAAAGGAAGTTTGGGAAAGCATTTAATTTTCTATAAAGCACTCTAAAGTAATTCAACCAACTATACTTCTAAACATTTCTGCCTGAGTATGCAAACAAAAGCCAAAAATACTCCCCTGCACAGAGTTTATTTTTATTTCAGAGTCTACAGAAAGCAATCTACATGTTTGTTTGTTTTTTTAAGTACTATATTATTATGGTCCTTCTTAGTTTCAACTTCCTCCCCTATTCTCACTTTTTGTGATGTTTTTCTTCAGGAGACACTACATCTCTTTTATTCAAGTCAAGGGGGGCATCCTCAATAGAGATTTTGTTATGGGCACCTCACTCTCCTAGGGATTGACATTTATTTCCAAATGAATCCTCTGTGCATTTAGGTACACACCTACCTTTAAGAATGCCTAATGCCGTTTTTGTAATACTAAATAAAAATCAAGTCAGGTAAGATTTATTCCCCATAGCTCTCCATTTAATCTCTGCCGAAAATGGACCTAAGTGTTACTAATGAAACTGAAGTACACAGGCCTCTGAATATGTAACAGTCCTGCCTGCCACCCAAACGCGAGGTGGCTAAGGCCCTCCTGTGCATATGAAATGCCATTTTGTACAGCTCTACCACAGTGATATTACAGGCTTATCATTTTAATTGACTTTCTGACATATAAAAATATTCCTGCAATCCTGCTTTACATTATAGTTTAATAACAGCTTAACACACATCTATGAAATATTCATTCCTGTTACATTCAAATTTTAAAATATCTGATGGAGAGCCTGGTTAATAGATAAAGGAGAGTTCCTGGAATATTAAAGACACTTAGGTGCAGGTAGGGTCCTCCCTGGAAAAGAAAGCACA